>JAKSZP010011976.1:0-165101 GCA_022478985.1 Massospora cicadina
CCTAACTGGCAAATTATTCAGGAATGGGTGGGTTAGTTCCCTGGTAACTGACATCAAAAAAGTTGGCGGTGAGCCTAGTTGCTGTCAGTCTAACCTCAAACATCCAAACTGAGGCTCAACTACATTTCTGACAGTTGGCACAACGGCATTTGGCCTGACGAGCAGCAGGAATCCCCCAAGGCCACCCCACATAGTGGCGGGTCCATTTGGTTAGGAACAGGTTTGGGACGCCCAACCTGCCCATGCTTGGTTTCTGGGCCATTCATTTGATCAGTGGCATTGCATCAGGCGCAATGCCCAATTTGCTAGCAGGAAGCTTTAAAACCTTGTCATTGGTGTCCAATGCTGTTACCATCCTGTGGGGGGTGATCCCTGACAAATTTGGGAGGGGGGAGATTTTTCCGATCATTGAGTTAACTGAATTGCAACTGTCAGGCATTCCAGCCAATAGATTGGTCTTCATACCTTTTTGACCATTTGAAATCTGAGCATCAGGCTGATTGCCACTCAAATTAGTTACAATTGATTTCATTTCGATGATCTTGGTGAAGATTTCTCTGATTCCTCGTAGCAGATCCCCCAAGGAGAGTGTGGGTACCAGAAGTGGGATCCGAAGTGGGAGGGCTGTTACCCAGCGCTTGTCTACCATGTGAGCGAGATCGCCCTGAGTAATGAGGGGTACAGCCATCCTCTTTGGTATCTTCTTGCTCAGAAATGGGAAAATGGCCTGATTGATGCCCAAAGGCTGTTCCCCGAGACTTACACTCCCACGCTGCACCCCACAAGTTTGGTGGCCAGTCACACATCCGCTGGTAACCAGCTGGCCAAATTCCCACTGGTTCCTCATAGGGAGGAGGCATGGGAGCTGGCAGCGCCGGCCATTCTAGGCATGATCACCTGCGCCAATCAGGGATCTCATGTCCCACCTTCCCCACTATAGTTGCTCTAAGCTACTTCAAACAAATAAAAAAGATGGGCAAATGAGAGATGTCTATTAGGAGAAAAATGAACGACTATATTTACTAATTTTGGGCTACTGCGCCCAAGTACTCATTTTGCTATAAAATACTGGAAACCACATCAGTCACTTAATGCCATAACTCTATCAGATCATCTCTTCATTTATTTATACTCTCATAGCGATTCCCCCCAGATCTGCTCATCTGATCACAAATATTAATATTAGGTAAATCCATCTTCAGCATAAGTCACTGGTTGATCGTATATAAATTCATAATTGAATGGAACTTTGAGCATCCTCGGCATGAGTCACCAGTGCTCCAAATTAGTCAGCAGAACCATCTTTGGACGATTCATACCAGATTCATCAGCTTTTCACCAGAAACTCCCACAATGATCTTCAGATGGCATTTCAGCAGCAAATCCAGCTTCCACCAAACCTAAACTTGATTAAATATATAACATTAAATAGTATCAAATTAAGTGATTAGATGGCAATTACGCCTGACTAACCAAAATCCTAATCCTGATACTACCAGAAGGATCCATATGGTTAGAATCCTGACATAGCCCTCCATTTAAACATATGGTATCCTTTAGCTTGACCCACCCAATGGTGGGCCAAGCCCCCAAGTGCCCCTCCTGAAGAAGCGCTGGTCTTAAACAGTGGCTTTTGCCACTCCATAACCAAACCTCCAACTACTCAAGCAGCCACCAGTGAATTCCCCTGTAGTGAGCACCACTGTTGCAAAATCGACCATGGAATCCACTAGTGTGCCAGGCCAACCAGTATGAAGACTGGTTGGCCCTTTGCCTTTACAATTTTATTGGTGTATCAACCCTACAAGTCTGCGCCCAACCCACCAACCAACCATCAAGAGCTTTGCTTTAGCCCCAGGTTTCCTTGGCGTGTGCTCCGGCAAATTCTGCCCCCTTACAGAGTAGCTCAGGCATTTCCACACTTCCCCACCCTTGTGACCCTTCACCAACTCATCTGGGCATGCCTCAGCAAGTCCATCCCCTTTCTGGGTAGCTATGGCACTCCCATGCTGCACCCCGCAAGGTTGGCAGCCAGGAAGCGCATCTGCTGGTAGCTAGCTGGCCAAGTTCCCACTGGTTCCTCATAGGGAGGAGGCATGGGAGCTGGAAGCGCCGGCCACTCCAGGCATGATTACCCATGCCTATCAGGGATCTCCTGTCTCACCTTCCCCACTCTAGTTGCTCTAAGCTACTTCAAACAAAATAGAAAAGATGGGCAAACGAGATATATTTATTAAAAGGGAATGAACGACTATTTATACTACTTCTGGGCTACTGCGCCCAAGTACTCCTTTGGCCAATCAAATTCTGGAAGACCCATTGGTCACTTGATGCCATAACATTATCAGATCTTCTCTTCATTCGTTCATACTTTCATAGAGATTCCCTCCATATCCGCTCATCTGATCACTGAGTATTAGCATTAGGTCAATCCATCCTCAGCATAAGTCTCTGGTTGATCATATATAAATTCATAATTAAATGGAACTTTGAGCATCCTCAAGAGTCCCTGGTGCCCCACATTAGTTGGAAGAACCATTTTTGGATGATTTATAACGGATTCATCAGCTTTTCACCAAAAACTCCCACAATGATCTTTAGATGGCATTTTGACAGCAAACGCACCTTCCATCAAACCTAAACTCAGTTAAATTTATAACATTAAATAGTTTTAAACTAGGAATTAGCCAGCAATTATTCCTGAATAACCAAATCCCCTAACCTGATACTATTGGAAGGATCCATCTGGTTAAAATCCTGACAATCACTATGTGCCAAACCCATTTTATCATTTGGTTTTGTATTGTTGCACCTTGGCATTATCCTTGCTACTACCAACTGGGAAGTGCTTACCCTTCCCGCTTGTATCTGGTGGACTTGGATACTTTGTGATCCTGTTGTCACGATTCCCTGACTTCCACCCAAAATTTACTCCAAAATACAACATGCTCTTGTTTCCCTCTCTCCAGAAGCCTTTTTTAATAATAACAAAACGCCTGGTCCTTGAATACCCTCAAGGTGGTAACTTTACTGTAAAAGCTGTCTCCTCAAGTGGCTGAATGTGTTTTCATGGTGTTTAGCACATAGCCACCTTTATGAAAATTGGTGGAAGGCCCGGAGCGTGTCCTGGACAGTATTGCCTAGATATGTCATCCTTCCAAGATTTCAACGAGTTCTTTGATATTTGCTAAGCTGGCCGCCTAATAAAATTATTTTTAAATAAATTTTGTGACAGGGCTCATACCCTACCTTTGCCTGAAGTCATTAAAAAGTCATTTCTCTGTTCCATTTTGGGCCTTTCATGAGAGACCTCAATATGGCAATCACCCCCTCACAACTTTGACCATCTGATTGAAGCTATTTAGGGCTATTTTCCCGCCTCAAACCAGAAAGGACCAGGTAATTTTGGCCGACGTGGTTTCACCTGGAGTGCCCCTAAAAATATGGGCTCCAAAAACTCATGTGCGCCTCTCAAAAAGGAGGATCTTATCCTTCTATTACTTCGAGTTCTGCCAAATTCTAAGGCTAGCAGGGGTCTAGACCCATGTTTAAATTAAACGTCTCATTCTAATTCAACGTGATAGCTTCAACCATGGTAGCACCCTAAATATGGTGCCTGAGACTAGTGTTTTTTCTTTAACGGGAAGAGCTCCCCACTGACTCTTTCCCATTTTAGCAGAATAAGAGGTTTCAGAAGGGTCTAGCTCTAACTTTAACAATAATGAATTAACTAAGTTTATTTTTCATCCATACCATATTCCCATGGTGCAGGTGGGGGCATCAAAAGAGGGACTGGTGGTGATGGCCTTCTATAAGAATGTACAAATGGCCATCAAATTGGGTATGAGGTCGTTAACACCTGAAAACGCGTCTATAAAATGAAAATTTTTTCAACATAAACAAGTTAAGTGTCATCTCTTGTGGATCTAGTGCAAAAACATTTCTGTATACCAGATTACACAAAGATCCTGCGCTTGACCCCTATCATGTTCCACAGAACACAGAAAGTGGAGAAAAATTACTTTTGAAATATAACAATATTTCCAGCGATTGCAAAAATATGGTGGATATGTGATCTTAGTAGTGATTGGGGCTAATTATCCCTCTCCAATTAAGATGAAAAAACTTATCTTAGAGGCCTGCTTATTCCTGATGAAGGGTTTTCTGGTGAGGTGTTGGCATTTTCTGCTTGAATAAAGACCATTCTGGATATTTTTTGTTAACTGCTACCCTTTCATCCCTTATAGGGGAAATCAGCACAACTATTCTGATGGATACAGTAGCATCTTAGAATTTTATTGACCAAGAACTGGCTAACTAACTTAAGTTGAATAACTTGTCAGGTGGTATAATTAGGGGAAGGACACCCCAGGTATTTAAACGCTAGAGCTTCTGGGGTTAGTGGATTATCAAGATGAAAATATCATTTGGCTGACCGCTTCCAAGCAATTAAAAACCTCTTGTAACCCATTATTTTGGGAGTTAATGGGTGGCGAAAGTTCGACGTCAGAACCAACTTTAAATATAATTTCTTGTCCTTAACTATGAAGAATGGTCTAAAATTATTTGTCCCTTTGTCTGAAGATAACACTCAGGGCTATCTGCCCTAATGGCCCAAGATCAACACACTCAGTTTAGCTCCGTTTCTGAAGCCCTCTTTGGAGGTACCCTTACCTTCCTATTTAGAGGGTCTGGAATATTCATTGGATGCAGCTTCACTAATGTACTACCAGCTAATTCAGAGTTTGATTTCAAGTTTAAACTCACTGTTGATATGATGCATATATCTTCTCCCATTTATCCTTTGACTGTATAGGAGAAAAATGCCTTAATTGTTTGGTTTAAAGGACAGTTAGTTAAAGGCGCGTTTTTTGAAATACCTCACCGGTATGCTCACCACTTCTTTTTGTAGATAAAGCCAATGGTACTTAACGCCCATGCATAGTTTATGGGAATCTCAACAACGTCACAGTTATAGATTTGCATCCCATTCCAGTGGACTAACATATTTCTCGCTATTTGAAGAAGTTTAAAGTTTTAAGATGGATAGTTTAAATGCGCTCAACCAAATCTGGATCAAGAATGTCCAGGAGTGGCTTACAGCGTTCAGAACCAGAAAAGTGATTTTATAGTTTCGGGAAATGATTTTTGAGCATAAAATGCACCTACTATCTTCCAAAGTCATATAGATGAGGCCTTGATTGCCTACTGGGATGTGAGAAGTGGCTTACATGGATAATATTCTGGTGTTTTCATTTAATTACAAATCCCATGATATACACCTGCGGCAAGTGGTGGAGTTTAAGGGCAGCCAACCTTAAACTGAAATTCTGTAAGTGTGAGTTATTTAAGTCCCAGGTCACCTTCCTGGGCAACATCATTTTAAGGCAAAACCCATAATAACTCCAGACAAGGAAAGGTAATTCATGAGTGGCCACTCCAAAATCAGTCAAATTTTGAAGAGACTTTTGGGGACGTGTACCTTTGTTAAGATCTTCACACCAAATCTTTCTGAGGTGGTGGCGCCCTTGTACAAGGTGAGTGGAGAAAAAGTGCACTATTGGTCCCCTGCTTTGCAGGACGCCTTCCAAGCAGTAAGATGAACTCTGTTGTCTATGTCAATCCTTCACCATGTAGATCCTGAAAAGAGTTTATTGTTGTTACTGATGCCTCCAACTTTGCCATATCAGCTGTTTAGATACAAGTGAGCAGAGATGGGATAGAGCATCTGGTGGAATATCTTTTCAGGTAGATGCCCTTACCAATGTTAAACTACACCGTTTAAAGCAAAGATTACTAGCAGTGGTTGAGGCGCTGACTGATTGGCATCATCATTTTCATGGCTTATCCCTACCATTATGCATCTGTACAGATCACTGAGTCTTGTTTCACTACCACGCAACTCATGTCTTGACCCCATGGAAAACCCCCTGGCATGAGATCCTGGCCTGATTTGTGTTTTCTTTTGAGTTTACAAAGGGCAAGGAGAATTATTTGGCGGATTCTTTGAGCTTAAAAACCTGCATTAGCTCTAGATCTGAATGAGGTAGAGGTACACAATACCCACTTGACGATTTAGCCGGTTAAGTGTGTTTCCCAACATTCCTCCCCATGACCCACGGGTCAGCACTTGATCCTCTGGAAAATGTGGAGGAATATGGTATGTTCAAAAAGGTGGTTCTACCATAGCCCTTGCAAGCAGAATATATTATGTTCTTCTTCAAGAGAAAGTTAAATTAGGAGGATTTTACCAGGGGTTACCACATTAATGAAGAGATGGTGTGGTTTCAGGGGCGCCTATGGGTTCCCGCTGGACCCCTTCGCCTGGAATTTATCTGGGACCATCATGATGAATCACTATTGAACATCCTGGGAAGGCAAAGCTCTATAACTAATTTGCTGCACTTATAATTTTTGGGATTAGCCGTGCAGGTTGTTGGGTATTGTAAGGAGTTCCTGGTTTACAACCAAATAAAGCCAAATTGGAAGCCTCTCGCAGGGTGCTGGTACCTAGTCAAAAGGCTGAAGGGCCTTGGACTACCTTATCAGTTGATTTTTATTTTGGAGTTACCTGCGTCTGATGGCTACAATGACATCATGGTTCATGATGTACCACTTTTAGAATGTTCTCCTTATTTATTCCTTAAAGAACCATGTTAGCCACAGCTGAGATGGCTAGACTTTTCATGTATCATGTGTTCGCCCTTCATGGGGTGCCCCAGGAGATAATTAGTGTCATGGGCTCCAATTTGTTCTGTTTTTAGATGAGTTGTGTAAGTCTCTTCAAATTTTCCCCTGCCGTTTAGGTTCCTATCACCTCAATCAGATGGGCAAACTGAAAGAGTGAACCTGTGCCTGGAACAGATCCTGCGGTGTTACACTTCCATGGACCATTCAGATTGGGTTTACCACCTTCCCATGGCCCAATTCAGCTATAACAACGCCCAATATGCATCCATAGGTTGTTCCCTATTCTTCGCCAACTATGGGTTAATTCACCTTCAACATGGAGCTCAGCTGTGGATCCAAAGTTGAAGCGGTGGTGGACTTTGCAAATACTATCAATAGAGTACACCAGGGAGTGAACACGAATTTGGATGCAGCTATGTTGGATTATAAAAGATGCCAAAAGTAAGAGATAGGCAGATTCTGTGTACAAGGAAGGGTATCTCTTGATGCTTGATTCCAGAAACATCCCAATCAAGCAGCCATGAAAAAATGCTGGGACCAAAGAGGATAGTAACTTACTGTATTGTCAGAAAGGTGGGCCACTCCTCATACCAGTTGGATCTCCCCCCATCGTTCCAGATCTTTGCCATTTTATAAAAGTAAGCTGACGTTGTTTAAGTGCACCCTTAGACACTCCTGAGGCTTATCTCGTGGAATGGGCGCTAGAGTGAGAAGTGGAGGATATAGTAGCCTCACGCTGAGTAAGAATAAGGCTTAAGTACCTGGTATCCTGAAAGGGGTTTAATGCAGTAGAGAACAGTTGGGTACCAGCATGTGATTGCATTCATGCCCAAGACATGCTTGAAGTTTTCCACAAGCGTTTCACTGAGGCTGTAAGCCCTAAGCCAAAGCAAACCATCGTCGCCATGAATCTGGCCCCAGTCTAAAAGAACTTTTCCTTGGCAAAAGCCCCTGGAGGGGGGTGGACCCCCAAAAGGACACGAGGGTAATGTCATGGCTACATGACATAATTGAGGGCACAGACTGTAAGGACAAGGTTGGACTTCAGGAAGCCAAAAAGGTCAAGTTGCAAGACCTTCTTGAATAAAACATACTCTGGACCAACGCTGGGTACAGGCAAGAAATGATGGGTTGGTCCTAAAGTGGTGCGTGATGATCAGCCCTTCATTACAGCCAAGGCGTTAAAGCGCACCAACTACGTTACAAATGGGTTTGTTTTAATTTGGTTGCTTGGGTAATGGGGTTTTAAAACTCGTTCCATCTACAATAGTACATAAAATGGTCAGGATCCAGTAGTAATCAATCACTTGAGTTCAGACTATCTCAAGTTATAATGCCATGCCTGATGGTAGTGTGCATTTATTGGTTTATTTAGGCTTAGCAGCACTTCCGCAGATTGATGGCTCCAACCATAGTTTAATTATGGTCCTTTAGACCATATTCATGTTATTTGTTTTTTAATAAAAACCCATTGGTTTTACATTTTTGTTTGCATGGTCCCTTGGGCAAACCTGCATGCAGACTTCCTTGAGGAGGTCTCAAATGACTTAGGACACTTCATTTCAAAAATTGACAACAGACTCTGGTGCACAGCTGGGCCATTCTGATCCCCTCCAGATTGAGGCTCCAAGCACCCCCAACAATGGTCTCCACTTGGTTGGACTCCACCTTGGGGTCTAACCAAGTTTTACTATTTATTAGTTATCTATTTATATATTTAGCATATCTACCCTAGCCCTGGGTCCCCTCTGCTCCAGCACAATATGAGGTGCCCTATTCCCATTGTTACTAGCAACTAGTTCCCTTGCAGTGTGGCTGTGCATTCCGCACCACTTCTTTGGGAATATGAGAGTTACAGAAACTCTCTTGACACCGATAGGGTTTTGAGCAATCAACCACTTCAATATGCAATGCCCCTCTAATCCCACCCTAGCCATGGGCGCAACCAATTTTCCACCATATTAAGCATTGCCAATTCACCAAGCAAATTGTACCAGGGGTAAAGCTTTAGTGGGGAAATTTTGGCCTAATATAGCTGACCATAGTGAGAACAATTATGTGTCTATTTATTTTTTATTTCAATCATCCATAATAAAGTGTGATTACGATACCCTTAGCCAATGCAGAGTTTTACAACTTCCCAAGACTCAGAACTTAAGAAAACAATCCCCCACAGGTACCGTTGTCAGTCAATTTCTACCTTTGTTTAATAAACAAATGTGTATGTGGAAAATTTTAAAGTTATTCTATTTTAGCTATTTGATAATTGTGTTCTTGTCAGGTGCCATGTTTCCTAGTCTTCAAAATGGATTGGCTATTGTGGACATGCTTACTACTCTGTTAACATTACTGCTTGAATGGGGATATTGTTATGGTGGTCACCTGGGGTTGACCCCCATTTTGGATGCCTTATGGCGTCATGATGTGGCCTTTATCCTTGAGGCAATTCCCACCAAGTAGGCTAAGTTTTGCAATCCTTCCACGCGGTTGACCCCTTGCATTTCCAGAGATCTGGGTCACCTGGTGTTCAAGGAAACAACCACTGTGGTATATATTGCCGCTAATCTTACAACTGTGTGTTTACTGACGGTTATTCTAGTAATAATGATTGCCAACTGTTGTCTCTCAGTTGTACCACCCAGCAAGATACCAAGTCATTTGGATGAGTAGACCTCCAGTATTATGGTTTGTGTCATGGATGTCCACTCACCCAGACTGGCAGGCTAGTCTTAATTATATTATCCATTTCCATGACACTAATCATTAGTTTCTATATTGATTTGTTAGATAAAATGAAGCGTAGTAATTTTTGGGTTGTTCCCTTATGATTAGTCAAAATAAAACTCTTACTAAGCTTATTTAAAATTTGCTTTTGTGTATAATTTATAATATATCATTCCTTTTATTTACAGTTTTCAATCAACTGAGGTAAGCTGACCAAGGGGCTGGATATTACCAAAACTAAAAAGCTAACATATAAATCCTCACCAAACAGAATAATTGAACCACCCAAAACGAACGGACAACTCACAAAACGCAAACACAACCAACCAGATGGGACAAGTGGAACCACTGATCCCACCATGGCGGAAGGGGAGGGGGATCAGGGGGCTCTCCTCAGCCTCTGCTTCACCCCAAAGCAGGGCATGGGCTACAGCTGAGAGCAGGTGCGTTAGGGCATCAGTGGGACGTGGAGATAATTTTCTAATGATTGGGGTCAGGAAGACAGTGTTGAATAGAAGAGATCTGTTGTAATTACAATACTTCAGCTTTCATGCGTGTATTGGGGAGATTTACAAACGTGGCAATATTGGTGTGGGTAGTATTTGATTTGGGATTCTACACTAGCACTGCCACATGCTGGATGGCGTCATTGGTGGCTTTTTGAGAATCAGTCACCTTCTGCTTTTGAAGCTTATTGGTTGAAGGGATAAAGGGAGAAGGGATTCCTCCTGCGAGCATCACCACTGATTTGGCAGCAGCTTTGCAGATGGGATGACAATCTGGCTTAGCTGTTGCTTCAACAGCCAGCTGGTGGTCACCGCAGAATATTTTAGCATTTTTCTTGGGGGTGTATAAGTATTGCAGTTGCGTAGTGTCATGGTCAATAAACACAAACCGCTCAAGTCGAGTAGTTCGTCTTCTATAATATTCCTGGACTCATTGATTTCAGCCAATAGAAGCCAGAATTCTGGTTAAGTTGAATTGGGGAATTGGCATATTCCTGAGATTTGGTTGGTTCATTGGATGATGCATGGGAGTAATCTGGTTCAATCTTGTGATTGATTGAAGGAAGCGTTTGTGGCACTGAGGCGAGGAGGATGCTTATTAGTGTCCGCAAGTGCAGCTGCAGCAACAGGCTTTGGTGGAGGAGGAAGTAGAATTGTACCCTATACTGATGATGGCTCGGGGTGGATGACAGATTGGAAGCCAGCAGACGTAAAACCAGAGCTGCCAGAAGCAGCTAAGGCTGGGCATTTACGTTTTGAGTGGTTCAACTCAAAAAAAAAGGATGGACAGATCATCTGCTTACCCTCGATGTGGGCCCAGAATGGAAGGTCAGGGGCAGAGGGGATGATGGCACGAGGGGGAATCGCCAAGGCACCTTTTGCTATATTCAGGGATGACTATGGTATATTCCCGAGGCCCAGCAAGGCGTTTGGCCCCATTTTGGACCACAAAAAAATGATGGGGTTGGAGCCATAGGCTGCAAAACCATCTATCAGCTCTTGGGGAGCACCTCAGTGGGAAGGAGGGTGGCAAACCAGCGAACTGAACCACCAAAGTGGTATTTGCTAAGAGCTGAGTCTTAATTGAGGGGAGAGGGGTACCCTGAAAAACCAGGGGCACCGTTGCTGCAGTGGCAGCATCAGCTTCACAGGTGAAGATGATATCAAAATACCCCTAAAGGGGTGGAAGTCAATAGAACTGGCAGGATGTATTACTGCCTGAGCCATTTTGATAATGGATTGGTTGTGGTAAGGAATAAAGTTTCCCATAATTGACCCTAAGGCTGAAACGCATGTTGCTCCAGGTGAGAACCAAGGGCAATGTGGCTCTGCTTAGGTATGAGCGAGGTGAGTATCAAGATCCTTGGGAGGAACAAATCGTCCCAGGGGTTTAGAATGACTGAGCAAGCAAGGCCGAGAATGTTTTCCTTCCAGATGGAAAATTCTGGGGAAAGTTTCGCCGCTGCCCCACACTGGAGCAGCCTGCGGGGATTCTGAGGACATTGGAGCAAAATTATGGTGGGTGAATGAGATTTACTTTTTTTCATTTGATTTTATTTATTAAGTTAATCTAAGCAGAAAGCTTATATTTACATTTTTATTTAACCGAGGTAAGCTGACCAGGGGACAGACATTACCGAATGTGAAACTAAGAGAATAACTAAAAAATATAAAAATTGGGCACCCCAGGGTACTCAAGTTACCCCTGTTGCCAAAGGGACTGCCAGGTATGGGGGTTGGTGCACTATTCCAAGGGGGTTTCCCCTGCTATGGAGCAGGTGTGAAGGAAAGGGTCTGTGTGGAGGAACCAGAGTGGGAACCATGATTCTATGAGCGCTTTTTGTCTTGGTCTCATATATCCATAGAGCCAGGCTTGGAAGTGCTCTAGTAAGTGGACATGGAATCTGTTAATAATCCCATGAATGGTTGGAACTGTGCCCTTGAACGCATCTAATGCAATTGTGTGTGTTGTCCACATTGCAATGGGTATTATTAGGGAGCGGAGGGTATATGGGATTGGTGACTCGATCTGGAGCGCGAAGATACTCTTTGATATCGAGAATTCCTGTTCGTTTTTGAATCTTGAGTAGGCGTGCGACTTCCTGCCATATAGCTTTGGTTGGGGGGCATGTTTCTAGGTGATGATGTAGGGATCCCTCCCCTCCACATACTGCACATGTTTTGTGGAGGGAGTTGGAGCGGTCCGCCATCCTATAGGTCCTTCTCAAACAGCGCCAGGCGTTTGCTCTTATCCTTGGTTGTAGGAGTGGGTGGTGTGTCATTTTCCACATTGCTTTCTGTGTGGTTAAATCATAGGGAATGTCCAGCATATCTTAGTATTCTATCCTAGCTATGCTTGGGATTGTTGCGAGCATATCCCTCTGGGGTGGTTTTCTGGGTTTCTTAATTTGAATTGGGGGCTGGTTCGTCCCCTTCCCTGTATAGTACCCATGTTCACTATGGTCCATCCCATACAGCGGATAGTTTGGAGGATATGTTCGAAATGAGGGGAGGTTCCATGCGGACCCGTTGCAGTAGGGTGCTTGGCAAGGTATGAAAGTAGTCTGGGTGGACTATGTGGGTTGGTTAATTTGAGCGCCTGTGCAAAGTTAGTCCTTGCTGCTCTGGACTAATGTTGTTGAGGGAGGTCTGGAGCAAGGATTTCCTTTATCCAGGTACCTAGGATGTGATTGGCATGGCTCTCAAAATCTATTAGTCCCATGCCTCCGCTTGAGCGTGGGCCAAATAGTGTTTCCATCCGTATAGGAGGGTGAGAGCCAGGTCACAGCCAGCCCTGGATAAGCGCGCGAATGAGGTTATAAAGGTAGGTGAGAAGCCTATCGCATGGGCCTAATACCACAGTATTGGGAAGATGAGCGAGTTAGCAACTGTAACTCGTCCTGTTAGTCCTAAAATTCTTCCCTTTTGGGAGGCGATGCTTTTGGATAACCGTTGTAACAGGTTACTTTCCATTGTCTCATTAGCATATCCCCCTGATTCTATCCAGATTCCAAGGTGTCAGACAGGAGCGGTGGTGGGAGGGGTTGCAAAGGGTAAAAATGATTTGGTTTTTTTCTTCGAGTGTTGGTGTGAGGTTCTGATGTTGTGGCCCAATTGTTTGTGTATTTGCCTAAGAGGGTGATTTCTGTCTTCCTTTTGTTGAGCGATGCATTGCTCATCTTGGAGTAT
Organism: Massospora cicadina; assembly: GCA_022478985.1. Classification (NCBI taxonomy): domain Eukaryota; kingdom Fungi; phylum Entomophthoromycota; class Entomophthoromycetes; order Entomophthorales; family Entomophthoraceae; genus Massospora; species Massospora cicadina. Next base: position 13,110 of record JAKSZP010011976.1, read on the forward strand.
TCTTCTAGAGTGTGTTCCAGCTGTCAGACAGCTTCATTGTTTGCTATACCTGCTACGCAGTCATCTGCAAAGGCCAGTATCTTGACTGTTGGTTGTCCTTGTGCGGTTATCCCCATGAGACGTGAGTCAGTTACTCAAAGGAGCGGGTCAAAGCTGAAATTGTATAGCAGTGGGCTGAGGGATCCCCTTGTTTGAGCCCTCTGTGTGGTTTGATATTGTTTGTTAGGAATCCTGGGCCGCATACAGCCATGGTTGCAGATTCTGTTAGGAGCATCGCCCATTTTATGAATCTTGATGGTAGTTTGAAGGCATGTAGACATTCTTTTAGGTATGGCCAGCTAACACGGTCATATGCCTTTTCCTGATCCAAGAAGACCAGGGCACCAGTTGCTTTGGATTGGCAAATGTTTGCAACAGGGTGTATGCTGTTCAAGATTGAACGCCCTGGTATAAACCCAAACTGGTTGGGTGATAGGACGTCAGATGAAATTGCGCCTAATCTAGATGCTAGAATTTTGTTAGAATTTTTGTGTCAGTGTTGGAGAGTGCAATTGGGCGCCAGTTGGCCAGGTCTAACTTGTCATCCTTTTTAAATTTAAATTTAAATTTAAATTTATTGTGGGGAAGGCTGACCATGGGACGGACACTTCCGAATATAACTCAGAAGAGACAAAACTTAGTACCAGGGGAGGCACCCCAGAGAAGCGATGCTATCTCTTGTTGCTAGCGGGAACGCCACTTATGGGGAGGGGAGGAAACGTGTGAAGGGGCCATAGCCACAATTGAGCACGTGTGGAGGAAGGGTCTGATTTGATGAACCAGACTGGGAACCAGGAAGAGACCAGCTGTCGGCGACGTGGTGGGAGGTATCCAAACATACACGCTTGAAAGTGGTCCACCAAATGGGACCGGAATCTGTGGACGCTTCTGGGAGGGTGGGGGTGGAGCCTGCGATGGCATCTAAGACAATCGTGTGGATGGTCCACATGGTGATTGCAACCACCAAAGCATGAAGGGAGGGCAGAAGGGGAGGCCATTGATAGAGCGAACATATCTCTTGACAGACTGAAGGGATGCATTTGATCCTGGCCCAGAAGACGTTGAACTTCGCGCCATATCACTTTAGAGGTGGGGCACTTCTCCAGGCGGTGAAACAGCGTTCCATACTGGCCACACACGACACAGGATGAGTGTAAAGCGTTAGAGCGCTCAGCTGTATGATACACTAGCCTCAGGCAGCGCCACGCATGAGAGCGGACTTGAGGTTGCAACAGAGGATGGTGTACATGTTTCCAGATATTTTTTGGGTCTCAATGGAGTAAGGGATGTCCATCATGTCCAGGTAGTCCACCCTGGATAGTCATGGGGTCAAATGGGGATCACGCCATCGTGGATGGGTAGCCCCTGTACCTCTTGTGTGAACTGAGGAGAGGGGCGGCCTCTTTGGGTTGTATGTCCACTAAAACGAATTCTCCACTCAGCGCTCCGCATGGAGAGGAGGATTCGTTTGTAGTGGGTTTTAGTCCCGTGAGGACCTGTGGCCGATGTATGTGAAGCGAGGTATTTCATCAGGGAGTGGGGGTTTGATGGATTGTTGAGGCCCAAGGCGCGAAAGAAGTTGGAGCGGGCTGCGCAGGACCAGTGTTGGGAGGGGAGTGTAGGGGTGGTGACGGCTGCAATCCAGGTACCCAGGATCTTGGCGGCATGGGCTTTGAAGTCAAGCAGGCCCATACCATCATGATGTTGAGGGCCAAACATGACCTCTAGCTGCACTGGTGGAAGGCAGCCCGACCAAAGCCATCCTTGCAGCAAGGCGTACAAGGATTTGTAGAAGCTTGGGGGAGAAGGGGATGGCATGTGCTCCAAACCAGACTTTGGAGAGGAGCATGGAGTTGGCTAAAACAATCCTGCCAGTAAGGGAAGTAGGGTGGGCTCTGAGAGAGGCGATTCGCTTCGTCACGTTGTCCAGAATATGGCACTCCATTACTGCTGACGTGTATCCGCCTGCCTCCATCCACACGCCCAGATGGCGTACTGGTCCTATGGTAGGACGTGGCACGAAGGGGAGCACCAGTGGGGCGGTGTGTTTTGAATTAGTAGGGCGAGGACGTGGGCGAGCAGATGGGCCGGGTTGGGAACTAATTTCTGGGGTCCAGCAGTTCTGAAACTGACCAAGGAGGATGATTTCAGTTTTGGAAGTGTTCAGTGCCGCGTTGCTTACCCGGGAATACTCCTGGATGAGAGCTTCAAGCGCGCGTGCATCTTGATTATTAGACACCCCCACCACACAATCATCTGCGAACGCCATTACCTTGACTGAGGCTTGGCCTGGCACTTGGACCCCAGTGAGTTTGGCATTCACATTTCGTAGTAGTGGGTCAAGGCTGAAGTTGTATTTTGGGCTGAGGGGGTCCCCTTGTCGCAAGCCTCTTTGAGAGCGGACTACTTCCGTTAGGAAGCCAGGGCCACGAACTGCCATTGTTGCAGATTCTGTGAGCAGCATTACCCAGTTGATGAAGCGAGGGGTAAGCGGAATTGATGGAGGAAGGCCCTGAGGTATTCCCAGTTTACTCTATCATAGGCCTTTTGTTGGTCCAAGAATACAAGTGCCCCAGAGGCTGTGGACTGACATACATTAGCCACAGAGTGCACGTTATCCCAAATTGACCTTCTGGGATGAAACCGAATTGTTCTGGGGAGATAATGGCAGATGCTACAGTCCCTAAACGGTTAGCCATGATTTTTGTTAAAATTTTGGTGTCTGTGTTTGTTAGAGAAATGGGGCGCCAGTTGGCTAAGTTTAGCTTATCCCCTTTCTTGAAAGTGTGACAGTGAAGGCCTCATGTCATCCTGGTAGGAGGCGCGTTTCCATCAGGCTTTGGTTAAGTGAGGCGAGCAGCAATGGGGATATATATTTGAAGTATTTTTGTAGAATTCATATGGAATGCCATCTAGGCCTGGCATTTTTGGTTTGGTGCACCGCGAATGGCTGTCCATAATTTGTTCGAAGTAATCAGATTCATTAATTCTGGGTATCAGAAGATTGAGCGGATGTGGGCTCAGTCGAGAAATCACGCCACTTTGGCCAGCTGAATTGGGTTGGAGTGGTACAACTTGGAGTAATACTGTTGCATTTCGACTACCACTTCAGCTGGTGTATCCGCAATGGAATTATCCGATCTTTGCACCTGTGTGCAGGCCACGCTCTGGTGTGGTGCGAAAAATTTTTTTAAAGAAATGTGCGGTGCACTTGTTGCCTTTTGTGATGTGTGTGGCCCTGTACTGAACACAAACCCAATGTTTGTATTGTCTTTCAAGTGCGTTGAGGTGGGCAGCTGCCTCTGCCCACTTCCGTCCCCATGCAGAGCTGTATCCTGTAACTGGGATGTTGGACTCCAAGTGTGCCAATTCTGCCAGAGTGCACGAGATAACCGCTGATGTGGCTCATGAGCATCTGGAGGAGAGATGGCGAGAGAGTGGCGGATGGTGTCATCTTTAAAAGTTGCCCATGTGGAAATGAGGTCCACGCATAATGGTGCAACAAACTTTTTTGCCATAGTTGCCTCTTCTACCCATGTGGAAAATCCTGGCAGCCTGAGCTTGGGGGGAAGATTTTGTACCAATGTGGGGCCTTAGCAGCTGTGACAGGTAGGTGGTAGGTTAGTGAGACCAGTCGATGGTAGGAGAATTCCAATTTTGTTGTCTTGAAGTGGGAGATGTGGGGTTGGAATTTCGCTGGCGTTAGAATGATGTCAATGCGGGTCATGGACCTTAATTGGCCGTTGTGGACGTGGGCCATGTCATGTTTTTTGAGCAGCAGGGCATGCTGCGGCAGCGCATCCATTAACCTGATGGTGACCTTTAGAACGCGTAGTTCTATGTGACCCTGGGGGGGCGTGGGGTGAGGAAGGCCACCAGTCCGTTGGTGTGTTTAGCCAACAGTTCATGTCGCTGACTATGAAGGAGTCTGTGGGTAGCGGGAGGGATTTGACTGACGAGAAAAATTCTTGATGCTCACGTGCACTGTTTGGGGCATAGATGTTGGCAATTGCGTGTGCTACGTCAGCCCACGAGAAGGTGACGACGAGCACTCAGCCATTTAGGAATGTTTCTGAGGATAAAAATTTGAAAAAATTATTACCCCAAATTAGCACCCCACAGTGCATTGACCAAAAGGATAGGGATGGGAGGAGCATTGCTTTCCAAGCTTCCTCGGAACCTTGTGGACAGTGGGACTCCTGGATGACCAGGATATCCACGGGTAAATTGTGTTTTAAAAAACTCAGTTTCCTAGCCTGGGATGGGGAGGCCTTGAGTCCGGCGATATTCAACGTCCCTATGGTGAAGGTTTCCCCCATTGCACCATAGGTGTGAGGGGGTGGGCACCTGGGCCCACCATCCTCTTCTAGATCCCCGCAGGCCTTCACAGCAGCGCGGGTGTTAGCAGCAACGCTATCGGAGTTTTTGTTGATTTTTGTGGAAAGAGTCGCGTTGGCTTTAGCCTTCGCTTTTTTTTTTTCCCCAACGAAGGACAAATTTTTTGCGGTGCGGGTGAGTTTGGTGCACTGTTGAGTGGGTCAAAAATTTTTTTCAGTTGGGATGGGTCCTAAGTCAGTTTCAACTGGAGCTTGGGTGCAACGATTGGGTGAGATTGAATCTCCTATTGGATCCTCAGATTGAGTGGCCCGCTCAGCATGGGCTTCCCAATCTGATTGGTTGATGGATTCCTGAGTTGCTTCCACCACGAAGGTCTCCATGTCCTCCTAGCATTATGAGTGTGGGATAGCAGTGGTGGCTTTGGCTGCTTCCTTGGCCGCGGCCCTATAGGCCTGCTTGGCCTTCTTCCGCTCTTGTGGGGAAATAGGCTTTACCAGTAGGTAGCAGCCTTGTGCTCCCCATGGGAAGGCTTCCTTGGTGCTTGCGGTTGGTTTGTAGTGCGCCTCTCCGCTGGCCATGACCACCAAGGGGTGCTCTTGGAATGTGACGCCCTTCTTGATGGGGCATGCGTGTGCCTTATGGCCAAATGCATCACAGTGGGTGCAGATGGGGGGCGCGCTGTCCACGGTCACCCAGAATGGGAGGGTGGTATGCCCTGCAATATCAATAAAAGTGGAGTGCGGGATCTGGGTTAGGTCCTTCACAATCTCCTCAGTTAGGGTCAGTACTGCGATGGCTTTGCCAGTGCACAGGTGTGGCATCAGCATGAAGCATTGCATTTTGAAAGATTGTATTTCGCCATATACAGCGAGACCATCTTTCAGTAGTTGTTCCAAATTGTCACGTTTTACCATAGTAGGCAAAAAGTTGAACGTGAGGAAAATTTGGTTTGATTTTGTCCATCTGGTGCATTTAGTTTTGATGACCCATTGCCCTTCAGGGAGGTCGACCACTACGCACACCGCTGCAGCCTCATCTGCTGCCATTTTGCTTTTGAAACCTAGTTTAGCCAACCGCGTGACATGGAGTGAGGTGCAACATACACCGCGGTCGGGAAAATTGTGTGTACATCATCATAAAATTTTTCCCATAAGGCCATTTTTTGGATGTCCAGAAACATGCGGACTCCGAATTCCACTGAAAAAAGTGGCTGGAAGTGTGGCATGTTGATGTACTGGTTGCATCGTGCTTACCATGTGAGTATCTCTGGGGAAATAGTGACCGCCGGTTTCTTAGTATTTTTTGCAATTCTGCCAGATTCTCCGGGGCGTTTTTGAATGTTGGAGGCCGCGGGCCCTCCACCTGCTCCTCTTACCTTGCTTGCCCAACTGCTCCCTGACATGGGCGCAGACTAATCTCCTCTTTAAAATTATCAAACTAGATTAAGTCTTGAATTGAATATGTTGCAATAGTGATTGCAAAAAAAAAGAAAAGTAAGAAAGGTAACTTGTCACCCTTTCTGAATTTATTGCGGAGAAGGCCGACCATGGGATGGACACTTCTGAATATGACTCAGACGAGACAAAACTTAGTACCAGGGGAGGCACCCCAGAGAAGCGATGCTATCTCTTGTTGCCAGCGGGAACGCCACTTATGGGAAGGGGAGGGAACATGTGTAGGGGACGTAGCCACTATTGAGCACGTGTGGAGGAAGGGGTCTGATTTGATGAACCAGACTGGGAACCAGGAGGAGACCAGCTGTCGGCGACGCGGTGGGATATATCCAAACATCCACGCTTGAAAGTGATCCACCAAATGAGACCGGAATCTGTGGACTGCTTCAGGGAGGGTGGGGATGGATCCAGCGATGGCATCCAAGACAATCGTGTGGATGGTCCACATGGCGATTGCAACCACCAGAGCACGGAGGGAGGGTGGGAGGGGGAGGCCATTGATGAAGCAAACATATCTCTTGACAGACTGAAGGGATGTGTTTGATCCTGGCCTAGCAGACGTTGGACTTCGCGCCATATTACTTTAGAGGTGGGGCACTTCTCCAGGCGATGAAACAGCGTTCTATACTGGCCACACACGACACAGGATGAGTGTAAAGCATTAGAGCGCTCAGCTGTGCGATACACCCGCCTCAGGCAGCGCCACACATGGGAGCGGACTTGAGGCTGCAACAGAGGATGGTGTGCGTATTTCCAGATATTTTTTGGGTCTCAATGGAGTAAGGGATGTCCATCATGTCCAGGTAGTCCACCCTGGATAGGACTTGGGGTCGAATGGGGATCACGCCATCATGGATGGATAGCCTCTGTACCTCTTGTGTGAACTGAGGAGAGGGGCGGCCTCTTTGGGTTGTATGTCCACTAATACGAATTCTCCACTCTGCGCTTCGCATGGAGAGTAGGATTCATTTGTAGTGGGTTTTGGTCCCGTGAGGACCTGTGGCTGATGTGTGTGATGCGAGGTATTTCATCAGGGAGTGGGGGTTTGATGGATTGTTGAGGCCCAAGGCTCGGGAGAAGTTGGAGCAGGCCGCGCGGGACCAGTGTTGGGATGGGAGTGTAGAACTTGTCACCCTTTTTATACAAGGTTATAATGTAGGATTCATGGCCTCCTGGTAATAGGCGTGATTCTAACAAACTCTGGTTCATTGATGCCAATAGGAGGGGGGCAATTTGTTGAAAATATTTTTTGTAAAATTTGTAGGGTATCCCATCAGGCCCTGGGCATTTCCTATGTGGTGCACCGCGAATTGTTTCCCAAAGCTCCTCCCGTGTGATAAGGGATAGTATATTGTAATTTGGTGGTGTACTTTGTATCTTGGCAGTTTAATTAAATTCTTTAATTTTTTGTGGATCTGTTGACATATTGCGATATTTTTGGTGTAATAGCGGTGTACTTCCGCCTTGACCTCCTCAGGGTCAGTTGCCACGGTGCCGTTGGTCTTGCAGACCTGTGTGCACATGGGCTGGTTTCCACGGGAGTGGAATTGGCGGAAAAAGTATGTCAAACAGGTTTCGCCTTCCTTTATGAACTTACCTTTGTTAAATACTTTGATTCTGTGTTGGTGTTCAAATATGAGATTGCTAAGTCGGGCTGAAACTTCTGCCCATTTGTGTCCCCAATTAGGGCTATAGCCAGATCTCGGAGTATTTATTTCCAGGTGGTCTAGTTCTGCCAAGGTACGCTTGATTGTGGCTGTGTCCGCGGTGTACTTGCATGATGCAATATGTTGGGTTTTGTTGATCAAATCTTTTTTGAAATTTTCCCATGTTCTGATGGGATCTGAAGTGAATGGGGCTGTGAATTCTGGGTTTGTAGCCTTGCTTTTAACCCAGTCTGATATCTCAGGCAATCTTATATTTTCTGGGTGAAGCTTTCTCTAAGGCGACACCTGTGTGTGGGATTGGGTTGGCACTAACTGCGCCGTAACTAATCAGTGATCAGAAAATTGATCTTTTTTGTTGTAAATTTGGAGATTCTTGAGTGGTGGGATTGTGGGATGAGGATGTGGTCAATATGACTCATCGATATGAGCAGTCCCTCACATATGTTGGGTCTTGTCATATGGGGAAGGATTGGTGAACTGGGGGGAAGAGCATTCTGTAAGCCAAGATGCCTTCATTGTGCGGAATTCATTGTGTCCAGGTGGGTATCCTCTGGGATTAGGCCATCAATCTGTATTGGGGTTATCCCAGCAGTTGAAATCACCTAACATGATGATATCTGGTGGGAGGGTGAGAGTAGAAATTTTTTCAAAATTTTTTTTCTCTCAGTTGCAGTGCACGGTGTGTAGATACATGCTAATAAAATTATTTCATCTTGGATTGTGATTGTTGCTACCAGGACTCAACCGTGCAAGTGTGATGATGAATTTGTAATTTTAAATTTTTTGTTGTTTTGGACTATCATCCCACAGTGAGACATCCATACTGATTGTGATGGTGCGACCCTGGTTGACCAGGATTCTTCTTCCCCTTGTAGGCAGTGGGTTTCTTGGATGGCCAAGATGTCTACAAGAGGTTTTCGCAGAAATGCCAGCTTTTTGGCTTGGGACGTATGAGCCCTGGCTCCCACAATATCTAACGTCCCTATTGACACTGAGGTGCATGCGGCGCCTCAGGAGCGGTTGGGAGGACCCTCTGGTCCTATCCCACCGCGGCTCATTTTGGCCATGCTCCGCGTCTGTACTCCAACTCTTTCTACTGCCATTGTTGGTTCCCTTAATCTGACCCAATGATTTAAGGGAATTGCGGTTTTTTGCATTTGCATCAACTTTTCCTGCACAGGTCTCATGTTGATTTGATGCGGGTTGTTGATTGGATTTTATATTTTTGAGGTTTAACTTTGTTGCATTGTGCACCGCATTTTCACCCAAAATTGCAGTTGCATTGTTCCTCAGTATGTGCATGACAGATGACGCTTTGTGGCTCAGTCTGGTTACCGCGAAAATTTTTGACCTAATATTGTTCTGATTGGTTGGTTCGGTGAATATCTGAAATATCCTCCTGAATTTGTCCATGGTTAATGGCAGATTCCGCGTGTGCCGCCGCTTCAGCCGCTGCTCTCTTGCGGGCTTTTTGTGCTGCTTTACGCTGTTTAATTGTAACTGGGTCCACAATGGAGTATAGTCCTTCTTCACCTCAGTGGAATGGGTGGTGGCCATCAGTCATTTTGGCGAAGTTTTCATTGTCTTTGTCCATAGCTTCTTAACAAAAATCATTTTCCATTAAGCCCTCTTTTACAGGGCATGCATGTTCCTTGTGGCCCAGTGAGCCACAGTGGTTGCAAATGGGTGGTGCGCGTTCTGGTGTAACTTGGAATGCAGCCGACTGGCCCCCATCTGCAAAGTGAAATTCTGCTGCGTGGGGAATTCTGGATAAATCCTCTTCCACTTCTGGGAAGGGGTTGATTACAGCAATAGCTTTGCCCATGCACAGGTCGGGCATTAAGCAAAATCGCTGTAATTTGAGTTGTTGGATTTCTCTGTAGGCCACAAGACCTTTGCGGAGCTCCTCCTCAATTACCTTACGAGGAAGGTTGGTGGGGAGTGAGTCAAAGGAGATGAACAAAGTTTTAGCTTTGTTCCATCTGGTGTGCGCGGTGCGCACAATTTTTTTGCTTCTCAGGGAGGGCAATTTACACGCAGATTTTTGCTGTGGCATCAGCTTCATCAGCTGTTTCAAAACCAATATCAATCCGGCCATGGCCCATGTTGTTGGTGGCTATGTACACCGCGTGAGGAAAAAGTGAGGGCTGTGCCTCACATGTTTTCTCCCACAGGGTCGGTGACTCATCCCCAAGGAAGAGTCTGATACCATGTTCCACCTTTGACAAAGGTTAGTTGAATTGAATGTACATGTATTGCGCGTGCTTTACAGTAAATACTATAAACCCGGATGGTGTCTGAGTTTTCAATTTTTTTATGGCTTGTTTTTGGTCCCCCTCCAGGGCGTTTCTTGCCCTTAGTTGCACCATTAAGCGCACCGCTTGCTGCGATGCTCGCCCATGTTGTATTATTTTTGTTATTAAAGTCGCCCATCTTTCCTGTGTGTGATTATCCAAATTTGCTGTTTGAATCGAATAATAGTAACTAAAGTGATTGTTATGAGAAAGAAAAGCCTTATATTTACATTTTTTAGTACTAGATGGTCCCTTATATTTACATTTTAATACTATAATGTACTTATATATATCAAGATAATGAGGCCCTTTAGTATATGAAATTATCTTAAAGACATTTATATATGTAACTACATAAATAATATAATATTGAGTGGGCCAAACTTTAACGCTTTTATGAGATAGAATTTCTACTTCCCACATCTTAGTTTATTAGTTTTGAGTAGATTAGTCCTTGTCATTGTATATTATTATCAATCTTATATTTGAGATAGTCTAGTCATCATTACTGATGACTCATGCTTATATGATACTAGTGAGTATCTTTTATAAAAAAGGTATTTGAGGTGGGTCACCTTAGGACAAATATACCACACCAAGAATTTTCTAGCCATTACAGGTTTTGGGCTTGTATTTAACAAAGCCTGCACTAGGGTGGAAGCAGAATTTACCTTGCCAGGCTAACCAACCTTAAAAAATTTATAAAAAAAGCTTTATAATATAAAAAGCAACCTTTTAATTCCACCCAGTGTAACTTTCTGATCAAATCTTACAGAAAAAAGAAAATTTCAAATGCCTGCCATTGTTTTGCTCCAATGTCCTTGGATTCTCCACTGGCTGCTCCAATGTGGGGCAGCAGCAAAGCTCCCCCATCATTTTCTGTCATGGTCCCATGACATCATAGTAGTGACTGACCCCAAGGACAAGGCTGGGCCCAGGAGGCTCAGAAGGTGAAATTACAGGGCCTCCCAACCTGAAGCATATCCTAGACCAACACTGGGTATGAGAAAATATGCCCAGGTTGGTACTAGTGGGGTGCCAAGTGCCCAGCCCCTGACGTCAAGCCAGGCGTTAAAACAAATGGTCTACCAAATAAATGCAGACGGTTCAATTTGATTTTCCAAGGAACAGGGCTTCAAAGCCGTTCCACTTACAAAATAACACACTCGGGTCAAATCCAACTTCAATTAGTCACTCAAGTGAAGTCAGTTTCAGCCTATTCAACTAATTAGGATGGCAGGGTTGCCCTATTGATGAGTTGGTGCTTGGGCCCACTGCGGCATAGCCCCTATTCCCCCATTCAAGTTTAAAATAGGTTTTCCCCAGCCAACATCCTGTTGGTCAAATTCCCAAATAAATTTCCACCGTTTATACCATTTTAATGTTATTCCAAACATTCATGTGCATGGACACCTTCAAGGAGACCTCGTGCTATATCCAACTTGCCATATTAAACACTGTAAGGTTATCACCTTGTGCATCATTTGTTCGTCCAGGTTCCCTCCAACCTGGGTCATTTACCCGTTTCTCAATGTGCACTGCAACAATTTTGGCTGGTTATCTATAGCATTTCTTTGCCTGAATTATTATTGCTCCAGCACCCTCTGCTGGAGATAATGATTTTGATTCTAACAGCTAGTTCCTTGGCGCTGGGCCTGTGCACCAAGCACTGCCACGCTGAGAACAGGAGAGTTATAGACACTCTTCTTACATTAGTCAACTAACCCTTTAGCTCTATGTGCATGAACTTTTTCCATGTGGATCTTTTCTGAAGTGGGAACAGTGGGCGCCAGCTGTGGGAGTCAGCTGTCATTTGCCTCAACGCAGTTTCCTCTTTTCCTCACGGTTGGGCAACTTACATTATTATGGTTGCCTCCAACTGGAAAATATCCACCCTTTGTGCTTGTACCTGGTGGATATGGACGCTTTGAGGTCCAAAAGTTGTGATTCCCTGACTTTCCGCTAAATTTGTCAATGTCTAATTAAATAAACAAGTTTTCTTTCACCCGCGCATTCAGCCAATACCGTCAGAATTGACACAGATGGCCCTGGGGGTGTTGACCATGGATAACATCAGGCATTCTGTCGCAGTTCAAGGGACATGATTTTTCGCGTCTAAAAACGTTTTTTATAATGAAAACCTGAGATATATCTCTGAGCCATACTGGCTCTCTAATGGTTCAGATCTGGAACACATTCCTTTGTATGAATCACACCAGAAAATCCTCGTTTGACCTCTTCCATGATTCGCAGCACTCAGGAAGGTGAAAAAAAACTGCATTTACAATATGAAAACATTTATGCACATGCAGAAGGCATGGAGGGGTATGTGGCCTCAGTAGTAAGAGTGGCCAACTATCCCTCCCTTTTCTTTGATTCCCAAACCTACCCTTATGGTTTGCTCAAACCAGAAGAAAATTTAGGTGAAGTGGGGGCGTTTTCTGCATTGAATAAATCCCACTCTGGATACTTGCTCTTGACTGCTACCCTTACATCCTCATGTGAAGTTCAGCACAACTATTTTAGTGGATACCGGTGCCACAAATAATTTTATTGACAAAGACCTTTCTGACTACATTGAGTTGAGTTACTCACCAGGTGGTATGGCTAGAGGTGGGGCTTCTCAAGGTATCCCTACGCTGAACGCCATAGGGTTGGTGGACTACCAGGTGGGCGCCTATCTTCTGTCCGACCATTTTTAAGCTATCAAGCACCTCTTTTCCCCATTATTTTGGGGGTTGATTGGTGGAAAAAGTTCGACATTCGGACTAATTTGAAAGAAAACACTCTATCCTTGTCTTTGGTAAACTGTCACCAGTTGATTGTTTCCTTGTTAGAGTATACCGCCCAGGGCCCATTACCTCATTGGCCCAATGTTCCCACACCTTATCTTGCTCCTTTGCTGAAGACCCCCTCCTCCGTGAGATTTTCCTTACCTTCCTGTTTGGAGGGTTTGGAATCCTCTTTTGATGCAGCATCCAACAATGCACTCCCTGAGCACTCTGAGTTCGATTGTTACTTCAAGCTCATGGTGGATCTGGTGCATATATCTTCCCCCATTTACCCATTGACTGTCCTGGGAGGAAGAGGCGTTGGATGTGTGGGTGAAGGAACAGATGGCCAAAGGTGCGATTTTTCAGCGTATCCCCTGTGTGCTCCCCCTTCTCTTTGTGGAGAAGTCTGATGGTACTTTACACCTGTGTGTGGACTATTGGAACCTTAATAATGTCACTGTACCAGACCTCCATCCCATCCTTTGGATTCTCAGATTGCGCGCTATGTGGAGAAGCGAAGGTCTTCTCCAAGCTGGAATTGCCTCAATGCGTTTAATCAGATCTGATAAAAAGGGCCAGTGGTGGTTAACCGCATTCCGTACCAGAAAAGGAATATTCCAGTTTTGGGTCATGCCCTTTGGGCTTAAGAATGCCCCTGGTATCTTTCAACGCCGCATTGATGCAGCGTTGGGGGACTTGTTAGGGGTATGTGCGGTTGCCTACATGGATGATATCCTGGTGTTTTCCCCCAATCACAAGTCCCATGCAGTCCACCTTCAGCAAGTGGTGGAGCGGTTAAAGGCAGCCAGCCTTACGTTGAAAATCTCAAAGTGTGAGTTCTTCAAGTCCCAGGTCACGTTTCTGGGCAACGTCATGTTTGACCAGGGACACATGATAACTCCCAACAAGGAGAAGGCGATTTGTGAGTGGCCTATCCCCACCTCAGTCAAGGAATTGAGGAGCTTTTTGGGGACGTGTACGTTCCTCAAGAAGTTCACTCCCAATTTGTCTGAGGTGGTGGCTCCCTTATACAAGGCTAGCGGTGCCAAGGTGCTTCAGTGGTCCCCCATTTTGGAGGATGCTTTCCAAGCAGTGAAGTGCACCCTGTTGTCCACGTCTGTTCTTTGCCATGTTGACCCTTCAAAGGAGTTCATTGTGTCTACTGATGCCTCCAACTTCGCCATAGCGGCTGCCTTGTTACAAGTAGGCGAAGATGGATAGAGCATCTGGTGGGATATTTTTCTAGGAAAAATGTCTTTGCCAGAGTTGAATTACGCCGTTTATGATAAGGAGTTATTGGCAGTGGTGGAGGCGCTGACTTATTGGCGTCACCACTTGCATGGCTCATCCCAACCTTTCCAGGTACGTACAGACCACCGTGCCTTGCTGTACTACCGCGCTCCTCATGTCCTAACCCCACGGCAGACCCATTGGCATGAGACCCTTGCCCAATTCGCATTCACATATGAGTTCACCAAGGGCAAGGATAATGGTTTGGCGGATGCTTTGAGCCACAACCCTGCTTTAGTGCCTGATCCCAAGGAGGTAGAAGTTCACAACACACAGGTGATGATTCCTCCAAGTAAACTTTTTCCTCAATGACCCTCTCTCTAGCCAACGGGCCAGCGCTTGCACCTCTGGAAAACGCAGAGGAATATAGTATGTTCAGGAAGGTAGTCCTTTCTCAGCCGCTGGCAGCAGAATATACTACCTTATTTGCTAAGTGAGAGTTGAATCAAGAGGATCTCTCCAGGGGCTATCACATGAAGGATGAGATGGTGTGGTTTCAGGGGCGCCTATGGGTTCTTGATGGACCACTTCGCCTGGAAATCATCTGGGACCATCATGATGGACTTACCATTGGTCATCCTGGTAAAGCGAAGACATTAGAGTTAATATGGCGCACATACAATTGGAAGGGCTTGCCTGCTCAGGTGAGGCGGTACTGTAAGGAATGTTTAGTCTGCAACCAAATGAAGCCAAATTGTCAACCTTTAGCGGGGTTGTTGGTACCTGTCCAGAAAGCTGAAGGGCCCTGGACTTCCCTATTGGTGGATTTTATTGTAGAACTACCTGTCTCAGATGGTTACGATGCCATCATGGTGGTGGTGGACCAGTTTACAAAGTTCGCCCACTTCATTCCTTGCAGAACTACAATAACCGCAGCTGAGATGACCAGGCTTTTTGTCATGCATGTGTTTGCACTCCATGGAGTTCCCCGAGAGATTATCAGTGACTGGGGACCCCAGTTTACCTCTGTCTTTTGGGAAGAGTTGTGTAAGACTCTCCAAATTCGCCCTTGCTGTTTGACTGCCTATCACCCACAATCAGATGGTCAGACTGAATGAGTGAACCAGTTCTTGGAGCAGTTTCTGCGGTGTTACACCGCCGCAGATCATTCAGATTGGGCTTCTCACCTTCCCATGGCCCAGTTTAGCTACAACAATACCTTGCACTCCTCGATTGGTTGTTCCCCATTATTTGCCAGCCATGGCTTTAACCCCACCTTTAACATGGAACCCAACTGTGGGTCTAAGGTTGAAGCGGTGGTGGACTTTTCCAAAACAATCAAGAAGGTCCATCATAGGGTTTCCACAAGCTTATAGGCAACAATGCAGGTGTATAAGGAGAACGCTAATGGGAAGCGCTGAGTGGGTCCTGCATACAAGGAAGGGGATCTCGTGATGCTTGATGCTCATAACATCCCTATCAAGCAGCCATGCAAGATGGGACCAAAGAGGATTGGCCCCTACCGCGTTGTTAGAAAGGTGGGCCATGCCTCATACCAGCTAGATCTCCCCCTCATTCTGGATCTTCTCTGTGTTTAATGAGAGCAAACTGACATTGTTTGAGGGCCCCTCACCAGAGACTCCTGAGGCCTATCTTGTGGATGGGGCACCAGAGTGGGAGGTAGAAGAAATAGTTGCTTCCTGCCATGTTAAAAGAAGACTTGAGTACCTGGTATCATGAAAGGGCTTTGATGCTGCAGAGAACAGTTGGGTTCCAGCACATAACTGTGTGCATGCCCAAGATCTGATTGAAGCCTTCCACAAGCGTTTTCCCCAGGCTGCTGGATCCCAACCTAAACTGACCGTTGCCACCATGAAGTTGGCGCCTGCCCACAAGAACTTTTAACCTTGCACAAGCCCCTGGAGGGGGGTTGAGCCCCATCAGGAGGAGAGGGTAATGCCTTGTGCACATGACATCATAGTGGGGACCAACCCCAAAGATAAGGCTAGGCACCAGGAGGCCCAGAAGATGAGGCTACAGGCCCTCCCTGACCTAAGGCATACCCTAGACTAACGCTGGATACAATCAAAATATGCCCAGGTAGGTACTAGTAGGGTGCCAAAGGCCCAGCCCCTCACATTGGCCCAAGCATTAAATGGACAGTCTACCAAATTAACGTGATTGGTTCCATTTGGTTCATCAAGGAATGGGGTTTAAAACTGTTCCATTTACAAAACAACATGTTCAGGACAAATCCAACTTCAAATAATAACTTGAGTGAAGTCAGTTTTGGCTTATTTAACAAATTTGGATGGGAGTGTTGCCCTATTGGTGGGTCAGTGCTTGGGTCCACTGCAGAAAACCCTGTTTTCCCCTGGCAATGCTTAAATGTGTTTTCCCTGACCAACATTCCTTGTTGGTTGACTTCTCAAATAAAAATTACCCCATTTTTACTATTTTTATATATTATTCTGAACAATCTTGTGTGTGGACCCTTTTGAGGAGGTCTTGCACTCCATTACACTTGCCATTTTGAACACAATCAGATTATCACCTCATGCACCGTTGGTTCATCCAGGTCCCCTCCAACCTGGGTCATTTACCCCTTCTCCCAGTGTGCACCGCAATGTTTTTGGCTAGTTATTTATAGCATTTCTTTAAGTTATTATTGCTCCAGCACCCTCTGCTGGGCAATAATGATTTTTATTCCAATGGCTAGTTCCCTGGCGTTGGGCCTGTGCACCAAGAATTGCCACGCTGGGAACAGGAGAGTTATAGACACTCTCCTTACACCAAGACTACAGCAAATTTGGAGGATCTATTAATAAAGGCTTATTTTTAATGAAGTTTATATTTATTTTTTGAGTTTTAATGTTTTTCATACAGTTATACCTAACTGATTGCTGATTATACCTGTGCAATCTCACCCAGTTGCAGTTCAAATTGCAATATCTCTACCATCAAGAAGCTACCCATGGACTCCATGAAGAACAAGACCTGCTCCTCCCCAATATTTGGGTTTTAAATCTAAAATAGTGAAGTTGTGTAAAGTAACTTTATCCTTTAGAGTCCCCTTTAATAAACTTAAAAATATGAATTACTTTTAAAATTTAAAAATCATCTTTAAGTTGAAAACTCAGATATCTAGCACTATGGACATCAGGAAAAACACTCCAGAGCTAAAACATTATATCACTTATGTGTTGCTGCTTCTTAGAGATGAAACCCAACTGTGTATGTATAGCATAGGACTTTCTTTGATAATGTTATTTCTTTTAATATGCCAGTGTAGTCAACAGATACACAATTTTTGTATATGGTGCTCTATCCTGTTTTGGGGCTATGGCTTTAGCTCAATAAGCAAACAAAGCTCAGCAACCATTGGAAGCTGATGTCCATCACAGTTGCCTGGCTATGCATATTCAAATACCAGGGGTGGAGATAGGAACAAAGGGTTTTGGTCAATCTATCTGACCATACTTGACCTAGATCATATGACTATCTATATCTATTACAGAATAATAGTTTCTTACTTCTCAGCATACTCAATAATCACTCATCTTCTACAGTTTAGATTTCTAGGTAAAAAGCTTTATTGTTTAGAAATATATAAGCTTTTATAATAATTTTCTCTCTTTATTTTTTTGGAACACTTATATTGAAGCATGGGTATCTGGGTGCTAGCCACTTATAAAACTACCTTTTTTATATTTTTAGTAGAATATGGTTAAGGCTATTACTAAATTATACAAGATATCTAACAAAAAAGGTATAAAGATAAGTATTGTTATTTTACTAACTATATAATATTACATAATGACTTTATACTAGCAAGTTAGAAAACTTTATAGCTAGATACTAATATTAATATCTATGAGAGGATGGTATAACAGCAGAGTATAAGCCTTATTAGTTGCCACCTTTGGTTCAATTTCTAGTGGGAGCTTGCAATAAGATAATTTGACTATTTTAGATCATAATTTAATTTGATTTATGATAGCAAATAGAATATGGACTATAGAGTTTTTTCTATGATACTAAAGAACAAGGAGGATTTGGGCTTTTTATTCTCCCTTCATGAAATTTACCCTTTTTAAAATTTGGTGTGATATTTTTACTGATGTCAACATATTTGAATAAAATTTATGTATATATAATAAAAAATGTTTGATTTTAATTTTTAAACAACATAATTTGAGTGATGGCTTATAATAGTTCCATCTGGCAGACTAATTCTACAATGGATTAATTATAAACCAAAAGCTGATAAAAGCAATGCATCAACATATCCACTCAGTCACACTTTAGTTATTCACAATTATCATTTTAAAATCTGATGCTTCCAAGATACTCTTAAAAAAGGTTATTTAGATTTGCTTAAAATCTATTTGCCAGGCCAAAATTACACCATGGTTTGAACAGTTATATTATTATTCTGAAGGAATCTGTTCTCAGAGTTTTATATTATAGGTTCTACTGAAAAAGAGATATCATTATTAAGCACGAAATGACTAACCTCAGGGCTATTCGTGTCTACAGACATCTGCTTAAAGCTCAAAGGAAATGCTTTAAAGGTACATTCTTTTTTTACTACTATATGCAGGCTATTTTTTGAATTTACGGCTGAAGTATTTTTATCTGTTTTGGTTGCTTATCTAATATTCTCATAATCTTGTTTAAAATGGGGTTGCAATTCAAAGCTCTCCCGATTTTTACTTGCTTTACTATTTTTTTAAAAAAAATTGCAATATTCTTTAACCTCTATCTTTTGAATGATCGAGATGATGATAAACGGTATTTTTACTTTTTGGGTTGATTACTTAAAATATTATACAGCTTCTCGCAATAAAACTCGTTCTGAGTTTGAATTATTTCGACTGGAGACGAACCCAGAAGTCATACATAAGGTATATTCATCTTGCTTTACTTTTTATTCATCTAATCATTTTTGAACCTAAGCTATGGTTTGAAAACCCCTTTTTCTTTCTCTTTTTTAACTTCTTTAGTCTCTTGCTTATGGCTTAGAAGTTGCACGCGTACTTGAGCAAAAATGTTGCACAGGCCATTATAGAAAAGAACAACATAATGAGTAATATCACTTACGTTTCTTTTTATAAAATTCTACTCTTTGTTTTTAGTTTATAACTATATTAACACCTCTTAGAACTCCAGATAAGAGACACTACTGAAGTTAATGACAATGATATCATCCGCAAGGGAAAAACAAACAATAAGCAAGTTAGCGGTGTACAGTAAACGAAGCCTTATTATTGGATTTTCGACCTTTTTTAGCCAAAGGAGTCATTCTTGATTTTGTTTTGCAACCTTCGTTTTAGAAAGTTATATTTAAATACTTTAAATAATGGCATCAGATTATGTGTTGGTTTAACCTTGTTTTGAATTTGTATTTCATTTATTCGCCGCAGCATTTTTATTCCAAAAGAATCAAATACTATTGTATGATCTAAAGTATAAAGTAAATTTTTATACTAATTAATCTTTAAAATAAAAAAGAAAAATACTTTATACATGGTGGTTAGATTTAAAAGGTATAGAAGTTTGGGTTAAGTACAATTGTTTTTTTCGATTAGATTTATATGCCTAAAAGTCTATTGATTTAATAAAAATAATTATTAATGCTTTGGCGCATTAAAATTACCTTGTTTGCTTCAAATATGGCTAGATATCTCTTTTTCACTTTTAGATTTTTTGAATACACTAGTTATATACATTTTTGCTAGTCATGTTCTAACATGTAAAGTGAGTTTAAGTAAAACGGGTTGATTATCATTATTTTTTAAACACTTTACCTACCGGTCGTGGCTAAGTCTACTGCACGCTCTCTACCGGCTTTGTGAAATGAAAACCTGTCGCTAGTAACGGCTTTCTTGGGCTATCCTGCAACAATTTCTATGCTGATATTAAAAAAATTATAGATTTTAACAATAAATTTCTGATGAAATGGGATAAAATGGGTAACATATCTGACAAAACTAATTCAATCGATATGTATCTCCAAGAAATCCGAATATCTGTACTTTGGTCGATAAGTGCTGGTATAAAGAACCTAATTTTTATGCTGATCGATAAAGTGTTAAAACGTGCAATGCTATTGTGAAGTTTTTACATTTTTTTCGAAAACTATAATATATATAACTAAACTGGCAATAAGTTTGCGCTTAGCAAGATAACATCAACCCTTGTTTTTTAAAACACCGTTTCTTGTAAAATCAAAGTCGATCAAGCGTAGAATTACTATTCGTATATTGCAAGAAGCATAGAATACCTTTAATATCTTGACTTTTTACGTTACTCTTACTAAAATACGATAACCTATAATTTAACTTTGTTGAATTTTTTATTAATAGCTAATGAAATAGAAGCGGTACATTATACCATACATAATTGTTTAATAACGTTATACTTGCCAAAAACTGTGCGCAGTATTAGAATAATTTACAAATTGGACATGATTGCTCATAATTTTAGTTTTAGAGTCTTAATCTATTTCAACGGACTAGAATTTAGTTAAGTTTGATATATGTATTTGTACAAAATATTTTGACTATTTAAAACTATAATATTATTTGTGCTTCTATTCACAGCATATAGACATTATTATTTATCATGCTTAAGTTGTAAATCAGTTTTAAAAGCTTATTATGCACAGATCTAATTGAGCTGACTTTACAATTTATTTTCATAAGAAATAAAATATATCTAAAAAGAATTTAAAAAGTCCAGAGTCTTTTGATAGGTGCGCTTATATAACCAATTTTGGGAATAATCTATTACATAAAAGGCACATTATGGCAATAATATCTTTAGCTGTAAAAAACTCAATAATGCAAAACAATGATATTAACTCTAATAGTCGTTTTGATTGGAGTTAAGTTTATAAAATTTAAGGCAATTAAAAGTACAAAAAAGATTAGCTTAGCAATGGATACTATATATTTATAATAGTTATTTAAATCTGCTAAGTATGCTCTACAGAAACTTTTACTTCTATAACAGATAAAAGTACTATTGCTGTTTACTTAGTATGGCAGCACACTTTAGTGTACTTAACTTAATATTCGACTCAAAAGGGTGGTTAGCCTGGCAGGAAAACTGCTTCCACCCTAATGCAGGTTTCGAGTTCGAAACCTGTACTGGCTAGAAAAATTCTCGGTGTGATACATTTGTCCCAAGGTCGACCCACCTCGAATATTTTTTTAATATTCAATTCAATTAAAGATTTTATTTTAGATATTTAAGTTGCCTTTAGGCTATTTAATCTATCCAACAATTTTTCCTTATCTGCTGAGTAAGCACTATTTAAAAATGGTAAAGGGTAGGATGGTATAACAGTAAATACAAGCCTTATAAAACTATCTACCCATTTCATTTCTAGTGAAAACCTTGCCTGGAGATGATACAACTATATTGGAGATTGTGCAATTCTCAATAAAGACAATGAATAGTAATATAAACTTTAGAATTTTACCTATGATGAGCATATGAAATAATTCTTAGGTTTATCCTCCCTTTCTAAGAGATTGTATATTTCATCTACTTAATAAAACATGTTTACTGACGTACTGACTGACATCTGAAACCATTGAGTCTGATAAGTTCAATTTATTTAGGTGATTGGGTGAGAATTGGCAAATATCTATAACTAGCGGAGTTACCCAGCGTTGCTTGGGTTTCTTTATTTCCAGACAATTTGAACTGATTAATTTAGGCTTTATATTATAGATTAAAACTTACCCTGATAATGTTAGTAAACACAGACAATTACAATGATTTTTACTGAAACTAATTTAATAAAAATACTAAACATATTACCAAGTAAGAGAAAAAACATCCTAAAGGATATTTGTAATCTATAAAGTTAGATGCAGATCATCATAGTAGAAACAAACATTTAGTAAAATTAAGTATACCCATTAAAAAAGTTTATATTGAAAAGATACTGAGTAAATTAAATCTCAGATGATCATGCTGGAAATAAACTTGTAATAACTTTAATAAATTAACACATTGTTGACCGGCAATTTTACACAAACTGTCATGTCACTAACTATTATTTTGTAATTGAATATGGAAGTAAATTAAAATATTCTAAATAAACTCCAATAAATTTTATTTATACTAAATAAAATAAAATTAAACTTTGGACATATTTTTTGTATAACTTTCAAATTTTACTTTTAATTTTTGTTTGGTATCATACTGTTGACAGATGACGAGTTAACTTGTCACCAGTCAACAATGTGTTAATAGCTACAGATACTAAAAAATTAATTAAACAACTAAAAAACTTACCTTAAAATGATCTCAATAACACACTTCAAATTTAAGAATGCTGTGCTAGAATCAAATATATAATATGACTGTTAACTAAAATCAATTTTTGTTGTTAAACTAAAAAATTATTTAGTGAATATTTTTCCTCAATGACTAAAGACAATTAAAGTGTATACCTATCATTGACCTTATAATTCTGCAATTTAAGTGAGGATGAAAACAACTATTTAGTGAATATTTTTCCAAAATAACCAAAAACTTTTAAAGTGCTTACCTTTGTGCTAAAATCAAAATTTATGCAGTTTTTCTGCAGTTTAAGTGTAGGTGGAATCACTAAATAATTAGTACTATGAAATCTTTATAGCTAATATGATGCCTAGGTCTATATCTAATGTTGTATATAACTTAAAACTATAATATCTATTTTTTTTAGTACTAGATGGTCCCAACCCAAGGGGGGGATTCATCGATGTAAACTATAATATCTATTTACGTGTTAATATTAGTAAAAGCACCAAACAGATAATCCACAGTATTTACACTCTCTAATCTTATCAGTGGAGCTAAATTAACTAATTCAATTGGTTAAAATTTATGGGTAGGTTTTCATAACTATAACTATTGAAGCAACCAAATATTAAACTCTCAGCTATAACAATATAGCAAATGCATTTAAAAACATATAGGATATTCACTTGTTATATGTAAACCTTTTTATCTTACTTTGAATTTTCAAAAATTCCTTCTTAGTGCTCACCTACATCACATAAGGAACTTACATACCAAATTTCAAGTTTCTAGGTTGGTTTTTTTGAAGATTTTATGATGATTTAATCAGTCAGTGGTATTTCTCTTTTATACATATAGATAAAATAGATTTAAATCTCCCTTACTTTCAGCCTGGGCCTGCACAATGCTAAATTTTAAAGATGAGGAGCCCCTGACTCTCCTTTCCCCCTCCACCATGGTTATCTAACAGTTTGCTGTTGACATTCTGGTTAGTTGGTTTAAGTTAGGTTTGGGTGTCATTTTGCTCATTTGAGTGTTTTGGCCCATTTTTTATTATTCTCTTTTCAGTAGTATCTGTTCTACAGTCAGCTTATCTTAAATAAACAGCTATATAGATTTAAATTAAATGATAAAAAGTGATTAAATAAAAGTGATTGCTCTAGAATTCAAACAACTGACCTTTAAAAAATTTAAGTTTAGAGCCAAAAGCTGAGTAGAATATGCTAGAGGAGATATTTGTAAAATCAGTGAGGTTTTTATAAAAAAGTTTTGATTTATATTAACTTGATAATTATCCAAATAATCACTTTTCTATAAACTTCATACTTTATTTAAAATTTAAATTAACTAAAAAAGCAGGAGAGGAGGGTGGAATACTGTTTATTCAGCCAAAAATAAAGGACTGAAAAGTTGGACCACTAGTTCCCTAGCATCTCCAACCATTGCTGGTTGGCTATTGCCATCACTAACCACAGTTCTAGTGTTAATGGACTTACAGGCTATTCAGAATTGAGTCAATTAATTGCTTTATCACATATGATAAGTGATCCAGTGGGGAAAGCCAAGCATGTGGCTTTATAGCACCCAAGGATTAAGTGTGAGAAATTTGAGATCCAACTGAGCTGATTTAAAAGAATCTAAATGGTTTTTAGTACCAAACCTTTGTGATGGGAGCAATCATTGTCACAACTTTTGGCAATGAGAGCCAAGTGGGTTACCCATACACAATAATGATAAATGAAGGCTTGTAGTTGGATTGGGGCTGTTTTCAAAGCTGTCACAAAAAAAGGTTTTGCAACAGATGCATCACCAGAGGTGACTAAACCTGAGAGGATGTACCTCATTGTGAACCAGTACTTTGCAAAATGGCACATTTATAGTATTGGTGGCTGATATCTGCTTCCAGTTTGGCGCAGATGTGGCAGTCTTTGTGAAGTTAGTCCAGTATGCTATGCTTACCAGATTTAAATGCACAGTGTAAGATCTTCTAAGCAACCAACCATTGTTTTGCTGTTGCTGTCATGGAAGCAGCTGATAAGAATTAGACTGGGCTTGCAGTCAGGGTGTGTAAGTACCCAGTGGAGAGCTTATAATGCCAAGGGCACAGTGGTCCATACAACTAGAAGAAGGAAAGGTCTAGTGGGTACATGAGGAAAGTAAATGTTTGTAAATGTACTGAAGGCCCCCAAGGCAAACCAGATGGTTGCAATGGGGGCAACTGCGAGTCTTGCAATGGTAACCCCCAAGGGCAGGAGAGGTGGGGAGTTTGTCAACTCTTCCAGGGTTCATGGTTGCTGGCCTTCAGTTATGGGTAGGTGAGTCTGGGCGCCAGAGAGGGGTGGCACAGGGCCCACCGTGTGGGCAGGGGTGCTGTTGGAGGGGAAAATGGACCCATGACAAGCGTTAGGGCTGAGTCCCCCTTGGTCAGGGTACTCTGGAGCTCTTAGATGGGTGGGATTAGCGGTGGACAAGCCAGGTGTGGGGGCTGAGCTCGTGGGCATTGGGGTAGGGGCGCCCTGAGGCTGCTCCAATAGGGGAACGCTCTTGGAAATCCTGATGGCAAAGCAAATGTATGGGTTTGCATTTGACAGGTATGTGAAAATGGATGGAGAGTCAAATCCATCATTGAGAATGAGGTGGTTTACCATGGATATGATCCACTGCCATGTGGCAGGGTCAAGTGACCAGATGACCCATTTGGTGATCATTGGGATGATTATTTGGGTGGCGGCGCACTTTGCCAGATTGATTGGCAGAATTTTGAACAAAAAAACAAACAGGTGGAGTCTGCAGCAAGGCGTTCAGGGTATTTGGGCTTTATTTTACTGCAAAGCATGGGGAGAATAGAGAATGAACCAACAACTGCCCATTGGCAGGGTAGTTGCCTTAAGTATTGGGAGAATTGCATAGTGGGGATGCTGAGAGATTGGGTGATTGGGGATTGGCGATGGGGTTTGGTTGGCTGGTGGGTGGGGGGTGGAGGGATGCCCAAAATCTTAGCAAAAATAAAAAAAACTTTTGCAGATTTTCCCAAATTTTTGGGGCCAGACCAGGTCAATGGTAACTGATCTGGGCCTTGACCATTCAAGTTGGGCTGCTCACATGGTTTGGATTTCCTGGATTTGTCCTGGGGGGCTGTGGCCTTGGTGCTCAGTCATCCGCAACCCAGTCTGAACTCTCAATCTGATTGTCTATGCGATCTGAACTTCCTGGATCCATTCTGGGGGTAGGGGCAACTGGTCTGAGTCACTTGTAACCTGGTTCAAAACCTGAATCAAGTTCTGATCTGATTTTTGGACCTGACCAGTATGGACTGGCTCCATTAGCCCAGAATTTGCAGACTGGGCTCTGATACTAGCACAGGCTGTTTCTTCAAAATTTTGGTATGTTTCCCCTGGTGAGTGAGGGGTCCCAGAGGCCCGCCCTTGGCCCCTGGCCTGCATAATCTCCTGGAAGGTCCCCTCTATTAATTTTACCAGGGTTGGGAGGGGGAGGAAAGAGATCTGAATATCTCTAGGAGGAAGGGCAGTCACCCAGTGCTCATCAACCACATGCGCCAGGTCACTCAACTGTGACAGGGGATCCACTTGGGCCTTTGGCCCCCTTTTAGTCCAAAAGGGATGCTGCTCCCTATCCAGTTGTAGGGGCTGGTCCCCAGGACTTACAGTTGCAGTCAGGAATTGAGTCCCAAGGTTAACTCATTCATCTAGTAGTTAGTTTCATGGCCCTTGGCCACCCAGTTGTTGAAAATTTGTGGTTGGGTGGTTGGGTTGCGTCCAAGTTTTAGAAGCAGATTTCCATTTTTGATTGGGTTAATTTGAAGCAAACTTTAATTGTTTTGGAGTTTTACTTGTAGGAAATTTGATTGTGCTCCTCCCAGTTTATTGCAAAAATCATTGCGGAATTATAGGCTTTGATATTCCTGTGGATTTGATCAGCATCCTGATCTGATGTTTCAAACAACCATCTACCCAGGCGCACTGCCCAATTACACAATTGCCAGTAGTATGGGCTGTCTTTCTGAGAAGGCATTTGTGGGTGGCCCGCCATCCATTTGCACAATGATCATGGGGAGACTGGCTCCTGAAGGCCCTGACCTTTGGCCAGTTCACATTTTATGTGAAGATCAGGCAGCGCATGTGCATCTGTGTCAGCCTAAGGAATGACTTTGCCCAGATCCACTGAGTGTATGATTCAATGTATAGAAAGCCCATGCCCCCTTTGCCCTTCAGTTTGAACAGGGTCTCTAGGGCTATCAGTGCCACTTTTGCCTTGAACCATAGGAAGGTGTGGAGCATTGTCTTAATCTTTTTCTCTAGGTTTGGGCTCATTAGCAGCATGTGGGTGACATACCATATCTTTGATAAGATTAATATGTAAACAGCCAACTATTTCTCCTTGAGGCTTAGTCTCACATTTTTCCAGCAGTTCATTTAGGCCAACAGATTAAATAGTACCTTTCCTTCAGTTTCAAGTACCACCAGACATTTGTTGTTAAAGAGGATACCAGATAGCAGATCATCTGCATATTCTGGATTAATGTTGTGTTGAACAAAGGACTGAATTTTGGAATGCCAATCTTCATTATGGAGTTTTTTTCCAAGTTAATATTCATGTTTAATGCTGACTAGTATAAGTCCAGGAGCTCTTCAGCGCCCTGAAGGTCAGTCAGAGAGCTGATACCTACTACATTGTCATCTGCAAAAGCTAGCATTTTTAAGGGCAATTTGTTGTGGTGGGCTAACTATTAGAGTTTTGTGTCCACCACAGCCATGAGAACATTTGCTGCAAAATTAAAAAGGATTGGTGACATAAGATTATCTTGTTGACTCTGACCAACTGGGATCCTGTTGGTTAGGCCATCAGCAATAATCAATTTTTGTAACAGATGGGGCTCCCAAGGCCCAGCCCACCACCAGCTAAACCCAGACCCTACTCCTTTGAGAGTAAGGGCAATAGCTGTACCAACCCTAAATGGTCCTGTCCAGATTGATGTCCTTGCTGAGCACACTGGGCTGAGGTGCGGCGCACCAGCCTCTGCTGCCTCAGGGTCACTGGGCCAAGGTGCAGCCTACTGGCCTCTGTTGCCTCAGGCCACTCTGGCACCATCCCCTTCCTTGCCAGGGCAACGCCACTCTCAAAAGGATCCCAGCACGTCCACCCCCTTCCTCTCCTCCTGTCACCTTGCCATCTGCACCCCCACCCTGCTTTAATAAAATACAATTAAAAATTATATTAAATAAAACAAGTCTAGCAAATAGCAGCCTTTATTGGGATGAACTCGAGGCTTGGAATAGAATTATAAAGTGAGGTCCATCAGAGCTGACCTTGCTTTGAAATACTACCTAAAAAGGCTAAATGAATTGTATGTAATGAGGGGCACAAAAGCCTCTGAAATTGATGACATCCTGGCAACTTGTTGGTGTATGGGGGAACCTCAAGACAGACAACCAATTAAATAAATGATTTAAATAATTATCCTGTTATCAACCTGATTAGGAAAAACCTACTTGGAATAATGGGAATGCACCCATCAATATACATGAATCTCATAATTCCCAACTTTATGGGATTCATGTACAATTGTAGATCATTACACCTTTGTGGTCAAGTTGAGTATAGCGTTGAGATCCATGATCTGAAGGATTTTGGAATACCAACTGCTTTTAATGCCACATGGAGAAAGAACCACACTACCCAATAATAGGCCTTCTCTATGTTGAGGAACATGTGATAGCTCTGTTCAGATTCCCACATGTTCTGTAGTACGTTCTGGACTGTACCAATACTGTCCCAGATGCTTTGGCCCCTGATAAACCCATGTTGGGCCTTATGGAGCATATGTAGTGACATTGTCATTAGCCAATTAAACATGATGTATGTGAGCATTTTGTAGTCAACATTGGATAGGGTGAGCAGGTGCCAGTTCTGGAGTTGGTGATGAAGTCCCTTCTTGTACAAGAGTACAATTTGGGTCTCCTGGCCTCATGGGATTTGTTGTCTGCTTCACAGGAAGTAGTTGAAGAGGGCCTTGAGCTTTGGTGCAATGCAGTTATGGAATGTATTGTAGATTTCTGCATACATGTTATTGGGGCCAGGTGATTTCTTTGTTGACAATTCTTTTAGCACTTGTTTGACTTCATCAATAAAAATTTTGGCGAATAAGCTAGTGAAATCCTCCAGCATACAGGCCTCAAGTGCTGATTTGCCAGGTCAATTAGGGTTTCTTTTGCTGTATCGCTCATCTCATGTTGCTGGAATAGCTCACCATAAAATTGTTTGATTTCACATTTAATTGCTTATGGGCTCATTGTTACTTCTCCTGTCAAAGTCTCTATTTTTGTATCCTGGCCTTGGTTCAAATTTCCTTTGGTTCACCAGGCCTTCCTTGGTCATCATCCCCACTAGGCTCTGGTATCAGTAGGTAATGTTGACTCAATGCTCCAAGTCCTGTTTGTCTATTAGGGCCTAATATTGCTTGTGAGTTGTTTGGCACTTGCTCCACCATTCTTCGCTGTTCTATCAGGAAAGTTTTAGTCTCTCCAGTGCATCTTTCAGATGCTTCAGGTGGCAGTTCACTTGTAGGTTATTGCTTTTTCAAACTTCATACAGTTGTGTTTATTTTTTTGATTTGGACCCATATTTCCAGGGGCTCTATCACTGGGTGGCAGATCAGATAGGTGACCAACCAGTAAACTTCAATTTCAATTGTTCAGTGCCACTCCCCGTCCCTCAGCGTGGCTGGTGCCAACTGCCATTCTCAGTTCTTTGGGGTTCATCCAGATCAATGTCCAATTGGATGATCATATGGTCATTTCAGCATTTATGTTAACCTTGCTAATAGAAATCAGCAGTTTGAGGTCAGATGACACTAGTATGTAGTTCAGGTGTGAGCCTGTCTGCAGTGAGTTGATAGAGTCTTATGACCACCTCATAAGGTTGGCAGGGTCCTCCTCCTCATTGATTGTGAGGCACATCCTAAATTTGATAAGGAATTATAACATATCATCAGCCTTATGTTTGGGACTTTTGCTCATTGGGAACATATCCTGACTTGCATTTATCTAACAGTTCAGGTCTCCTGCTATAACTGTGGTTGCCTCAGTTTGTACCTCTGAAAAAAAATTCCAAAAAAGTCAGTTTTTGTGGGGCTTTGGTAAGGCATAGACTGCTACCTTACAAAGGCTTCTGCCAGTTTCTCTATTTGTAGCAGTCACTACTAAGATCCTTCTAGCATGAAACTCCTCTACAAATACCAGATCTATGTTCTTGTTCAATGCTAAAGTTACCACATGATCCATCCACAGGGATTGACAACCTATTTGGCAGAATCATGGGTGGTTTGTTGCATCATGGGTCAAGTTTGGCACCTTCTCCTTTTGGTTGCCTGCTTATGTTTCCAAATTAAAAATTAAGTCAATATTATTATTAGTTTTAAAATGATGTATCTTCCACTTTCTTGTTTGCATGCTCGCCATCCTCTGAGCATTTGTGGTAGCAATCTTCATTTCTGGCTGCCTAACCAATGGGTATGAGACCTAATTTTTTTTGTCTGCATTATGTATAGAATCATGAATGGATTTGGAGTTGTTGGCAGCTGGTGTCGCTGAGTGTGGGCATGGGATCATATTTGGTTGCAAGGTTGGTTGGTCAGCACTGGTATAATGTTACCAGGCATTTTGTGCATCAAAAATTCAGTCCCTACCCATCTCCCTATCAATATACAATGAGGATGGCTTTAACAACAGCTCTGGGGTTGCCTTTGTCCCTACTGGTGGTGTGGAGGATGTCTCCTCAACTTACAATTAGTTTCCAGCCCTATTATTAGATTTGTCAGTGGGACAAGTGTTATTATTTGAAATTTGCTTGGCTGACTTTGCCAAACTCATTAATTTGGTTGGTGGTTTAGTAGCATTGCTTAATTTATATACTGATAGTTTCCATGTTATTTTTTGCTTTTGACTTGTTGGACTTAGAAGGCAATTTATTAGCCTCCTTCTCTGAGTGTCCCTTTCTGGGGGATTTTTTTTGCCTTCCTTCTACCATCATTCCTCTTCATGAGTCATCCATCCCACCTTGGATGGGTGGGGCATGACCAGGTTAAGATCCAATTCTTCATCCATATTATAGACTTTGGGGTTAAGATTAATGAAGGGTTCACCAACTGCTTCAGGTTGCTTGTCAGCTTCCTGCTCCCACGCTTCCATATGGGTGATGTCCAACTCCTGCTGTTAGCGCTTCATATCTGCAACCTCCATTAGGTTGCATAGTATCCATTCCTTGGCTTTGTGTCTAAGGAAGGTTTTTGTCTCAACTTTGGTGACCCCACCAACAGGGCTATAGTCATATTTGCATGGGTTTTTCCTTTTCAGTGATAACATTGGCCATTGTGTGGCCAGTCTAGTAGCAGAACCAGAAAACTTGCTTTGCATCTTCCTGCTCCACATATATGACTCTGCTTAGGCTGGGCAGGCAGATGAATTGGGGAAGGGAAATATTATTTGGTTTCATCCAAAGCGCCAGTTTGTAGAGCTCTTCAACAGTTTAATGGTGAAGTCACTTTATAATATAATTGCCACCAGCTTGTCAAAATTCACATACTCTTTGTAGGGTAATAAACCAGTCTGGATCACTTTGTGTACCCATTTTCTCTCTTAGTTAAATGGTAAGTTTTGTAATGATACCTGTAATGATCAGAAAAACCCCAGTTCTGACTGCTGTATATTTAAACAATTCTTTGGTGCACTGACAAGCAACCAAAGCCTAACCGAGTAGGGAGAGGTTTGGGGCACTGACAGTGCCCCAAACATTCACCTACTATTGGTTGGGTATGCCAAGTCCTCTGGGGGAGTTGGTCCAAAACCAATCTAATCAAAGAACTCTTTTGCAGGGGAAAAGACCAGCAGGTAAGTGAGGTATACAAACCCCAAAACAATATTTATTTTATTCAGGATAATAAAATGACCCACCAACCAGAGCTTGTCTAGAGAGCAAGTGACAATGCTCCCCAGAAAGGGAATGCTAGGGGTAGAATTATGAAGTGAACTTTGAAATGGGCAGGTGCACCTTATAAGGCTGCCCTTCAGGGGCCTCACCCAAATCATTGATTAGGCTTGCACAAGCCTAATCTACAACTCAAGTGAGACACAACCCAGCGCCCAAAATGACTAAAAAAAGTAATTTTTAAAGTGATCTGACTCAGATTTGGAAAATCAAAATCCAAGTTGGAATGCAACTATTGAGTCAAACTCAATTGTTACAATACCCATCAGGCAGTCTGGTTTGAATACTGAGTCAGTTCCATTCTTAGATAAACTCCCTTGTATTTTATCCTGATCTCAAGGAGCTTTTTCTGATATAGTTTGCCTGAGATTGCTATGTTGATGTATTCACATTTGGGTACCCAGTGGTGGTCAAAAACTCCCTGTTAGCACCTTGTCAAGTTCTTGATAAATCAACATAATCAGGTCAGACCACTCCACCTCCTTCACCAGCTGCAAGTGGATTTGGATGGCATCCTTCAGGCACAACTTGGGTGCCTGGCAGTCCATGAAGATGTCATTGATTAATTTTTAGATGTACTCAATGTGGTGCCACACACTGTTCCAAACATCTCTTTCATCTTGAGCTTCTGCAGTGCTATACAACTTGTAAATATGATTTGGTTTAGTTACCTTAGCAGGGGTCTTCCCTTTCAGTATCCAATTGAGTGATTTGTTGAGGCTGAAGCCCCAATTAAGGAATGCCTCAGCCTGGAATATGTTGATTTCTCATTGGTTGATGTTTCTGGCCATTTGAGTGCCAATTTCCAGATTTTACCATTTGAGGGCATCAGTCAGAGAGAATCCCAACTAGTACCAGAAAAGGGCAGCTTCTGGTCCACATGTTAGTTGTAGGTACTTCTGAAGAGCTTTCAGCATAATTGATCTACAGTGACACCAGTCCCTAACTGTTATACTATTCCACCCCCCATCAGTAAAAAATCTGCACCATTGTGGCTAGTACCCCTACTTTGCACCGTTATAATGCCTTTGTGGGTGAATAACCTTTGGCATATATGGATAAGCTACAATGGTTCTGGAAAGGATTGTTTCCAGTCTTGGGTTGTTTTTATTCATGTGCCTGTCTTGGGCTATTTGTGGCCTAGATTGGAGGTCATGGCCCCTTTCATTGCTGTTGCTGCCTGTGATGCAATTTTGTGCTCCATCCACAGTTTGGCTGCCTCAGGAGTGAATCCTGCAGCATCCCAGTCAGATGCTTCAGCTGTGTGGTGACCTCTTGCAAAAGTTTCCATTTTGCAATGGGGAAAGCTTGACCATGGAGAGTCTCATGGATTGGTTTTGTCACCCCCAGATTTTCCCACTCCCAAATGTGATAAATATTGGCCTCCATGCAAAACCAATACTTTATTTACAATGGGTTAAACCTATTAGCTGACCAGTTGATAGCCTCTTCTGGCAACCAATCCTGGAAGGCCCCCACTCTACTGTTTTCTCTTTCATCCACCCTGCCTTCATCAAGTTAGATGTGGTAGCTGGTGAAATGTGGGTATACAACCAGTGTAGGGCTTCAGTAGCCTTGAAATCAGCTGCATTTTATGGCAGAGTCTCCTCTGAGAAGAATGTGGTATTGTACCATTCCAGTGTAGTATCTACTGGGATGGTATGACAAGCCCATTCAAGGCTGGGTAAATTAATTAAGGAATTGTTTTGCATAGTTGACTAGTTCCATTGGGCTAAGGCCTGAACTCACAATGGCCTGGGCAAATTTAGAAGGCATGCCAGTTTTGTTGTACTCTATTTGCATTAAGGAGATTAATTCTGACTGCCATCTATGTTTCTGCATTTGCCAGTTTTAGGTCTTTGTGAATGGTCACCTCAATTGTCTGGTGTTCAAGAGGGAGTTTCATCTACTCCAATGCATCCTTTGTTCTGATCCTCAATAATTTAAAGAATATCACCATGTCAAGTGAAATATGAGTGTTGAGCTAGTGCTTGGTAGCCCCTGTGGAGAATTTATGATCATTCCAGATGGCCACAATGGAAGCATAATATTTTTTAATATTCACTGTGTCACCATTGAGTATGGGAACTGCAGTGTCTAATAATGTTTACTGTCATGAAAGGACATGCTGTGATGTGCTAGCATTTTCCTTTGAATGAGTATATATTTTATAGAGCTCATGATAGTTTGACTGCAGTTGGGGCATTGGCTCCTTCTGGTTAAACTTTTAGTTTTTTTGACAAGCTTTCACAGGCATCCAATCCTTCAGATTCAGTTCTAAAAACTTCTCCCTCCCCATTGTTGATGGTCCCTGATAGTTTGCTTGGACATTCAGATCAATTTTATGCAGAGTTTGCCTCCATCACTGACCAAATTTGTTGGTGATTATCACCAATGGTTTGTGTGGATTTTTGGATCAATTTTGTTCTAAATTTGACCCCCATTAACTCAACTTTGTCAGACATGATCTCTGACATTTTGGTTGGTTGATTTAGCTGCATATTGTCATGGATTTTTTCTGACCTGACTGAAAACTTTTTGGGGTGTTGTTCCAAAGATTTGGCTACTTGAAATTTGTAGTTTGAATTATATTTGGACTCTGATCCAACTAGAACTTTTTTGGGAAGACTTGTCACCTTTTCCTGTGAGTCCCTGATCCCACAACCAGGCTGAGGGTCATTGGAGGATATTCCTAACAATGCTGTTCTTGGTATTGCTGTATTCCCCCAAAGCTATCTTTGGTAAGGCTTCTGGGCTCACTAGGGATAGCAGGTGTCAGTGGCTTATCTCAAGATCCTCTTTATGTCCCTGACAATTATTTTTCAGGTTTGTATGAGATGGTTCTTTTTCCATTTCATCCCAATTCATTCTGGTACCTATTTTGCTTGTACAAAGGGAGTTGGCAATTGTAAGGTTTATAGCAGAAACTGATTTTGTGAATTTGGTTAATTTTTTCATAGTTTTTATTGGATTATTAAGTTTACTCAAGTTCTTCTTGATTGTGCAAGTTGTTGCCAATTCAATTTGGGCCAAATAGGTATTGTTGCTAATTTTGCTTTAGGTTGTATCAGTGGAAAGTTGTCCAGAGGGTGTTTTATCCATCATGACATACCTTTAGACTAGGGGGTGTACAGGGTATAAGTAAGCTATCCATTTCTTTGTAATTGGCACAGATGGGAAGAGGGTCCTACTTGTGCTAGAGTATTTGACTGTGTGATACTGCTATATAGATGCAGTAGCTCACTAGCAGGTTGTTATATTCTCTTGGGTCTAATTTAGATCAATTTTGATTGCAAAAGTGGTGTTTAGGAGAGAGAACTGTTTTCAGCCAAATGATTACTAACCACTTAAAACCATTTAAAATATCACTTTAACCAAATACCAAACTGCTCAGCCATAACAATATAACAAATATCATCAAGAACATATGTGGTTTTCACTTCTTGCATATAAAACCTTTTATTTTACTATGAAAAAATAAGTTTTAAAATTCAGAAACCTTTGTGGGCATGCACACAACTTACCAAAGTTTCATCATAATTGGATGAATGGTATATTAACGCATATGGGACAAACAAAGAAACATTCATTTTGACCATCTAGTGCTAAAAAAGAAACATTTATTATTATATATACCTATAATAATAAAAGCAAGTGTATGTGTTTGTGTGTGTGCATGATGCCCAGCCAAAACTACATTATGTAAAGTTTTGAAAATTTGGAAATATGTAGATGAAAGGGGTCCGTATGCACTTGAAGCCGGATTTTTAATTTTCATAATAAAATAAAAAGTTCTATATTTAACAAGTGAAAATTTTATATGTTTTCAATGAAATCGGTATATTGTTTCGGCTGAACAGCCTGATAGTTGATTTAATAGTCTCAACGGTTTGGCGGAGTGGTTGATTTTGGGTGATTCGAAATCTATAATAATGAAAGCATCAATAATATAAAATCTATTTTTTAACCGACTTTGAAAAAGGAGGTTCTCAATTCGACCTGTATGTATGTTTTTTTATTGATTCGATTCTCTTGTTAATACAATCCGAATTCCTGATAATTAATATAGCTGGCAAAGCCGCGCTATCTACCAGTATAGAGTAATTTCAAACTTTCTTTTTTCCTTCTTAAAGTGTTAGGTTTACACCAAAATGGGCGGTAAGTATAAAGCAAACAACATACTGAATAGAATCTAAATTTAATAATAGCCTACAAGTATGTTGAGGAGCTTAGTAAAAAGAAGCAATCTGATATTATGCGCTTTTTACTACGTGTGAGATGCTGGGAATACAGGTTAGTCCTTTTCCCCTAGGTTCCGACTATTAGTTGAACCAATGGAATGCACCACATTTTAATATACTTTACTAGACAACATAACACCATCATCCGCGCCTCACGTCCCTCTCGCCCTGATAAAGCTCGCCGTTTAGGCTATAAGGTACCAAATAAGATTACTTTTTAAATTTCTAGGCTAAGCAAGGATACGTTATCTATCGCGTGCGTGTTCGCCGCGGGAATCGTAAAAGACAGGTTAAAAAAGGCGCTGTTTTTGGAAAGCCTGTTAACCAGGGTGTCAATGAACTCAAACCAAAACGGAATCTTCAGGCTCTTGCTGAGCAACGAGTTGGAAAGCATTGCGGTGCTCTTCGTGTTCTTAATTGTATTGGGTTAACCAAGATGGTACTTATAAGTACTATGAAGTCATACTTGTGGATCCATTTCACAAAGCCATCAGACGTGATCCTCGATTCAATGGATTGCCAACCCTACTCACAAGCACCGCGAATGTCGCGGTCTTACATCTGCTGGCAAAAAAATCTCGTGGTCTTGGAAAGGGGCACAGATTCAACAAGACTATTGGTGGCTCGCGCAAAGCATCTTGGAAACGTCGCAATACTCTTTCTTTACGTCGTTACCGATGATTTTAAATTAAACAAATTTGCTTACAAATTAGAATGAATTAAATCAAATGAGTTTTTGTTTTTCTTTTTATTACATGGGATGTTTTTAGCTAGCAATTTCA
Organism: Massospora cicadina; assembly: GCA_022478985.1. NCBI lineage: Eukaryota > Fungi > Entomophthoromycota > Entomophthoromycetes > Entomophthorales > Entomophthoraceae > Massospora > Massospora cicadina. The sequence continues at coordinate 49,236 of JAKSZP010011976.1, forward strand.
ATTTACTAATGGCAATGGGCTCAGCTTTAAATGAACACTTACATTTGATTTTAGAACGGCTATTATATTTTTTAACTAGTTGACTAAAAATATTGTTTTAAAATTAAAATGAGTCTTTATTAAATTTTGATATTATGTTTTAATTTTTAGAAATTAGCTTGTGAAAAAGATTGACAAAAATTTAAAATCTCGAACCAACATTTAGAATACATTTAATAATCTATGGTCACTAAAGTAATTTAATAAAAATTTTGAAAAGTAGTTATATAAGATCTTGAAATCATTTAGCCGCTAGTTGTGATTTTGGTTTATACAAATTTAATTATAATCTATTAAAATTTAGAACATTGCATTACTTTTAAAGTTGAGATTAGATATAATTATATATAGCGATAAGCTTTAGTAAGTTTATTATTTGCTTAACTGTTAAACTAGATTGTAAAATCAGTTATATAAGTTTTAAAAATGAAAAAGTAGCAATTTATATATAGAAATCAAGTTTATATTGACAATAGAAATGTCATTTAATAATGTTATTTTTTATAATAATTAGAAACTTTATAGAATCTTTCTTACCATATACTAATCTAATCAAGTTAGAAAGCCTAAAGCTTATTAAGCTCACACATTATGTTTCCATGACCAGACTTGACTTAACTTCATATCAAGGTTATTTGAAAGAACTACTACCAAAAGCTCTATAGAGAAGTATAGATGCTTAAAATGTTTAAAAGAATCTGATATTATGACTGAGTCCATTGTTAGAAGTTTGAGAACAAACTGCAAGCTTCTGAAACTTGAAAAAAAAACAGTAAAACATTAATGCAATGTGTAAAGAAGAAAGATAGAAGATAAACTGAGCTATCCTTAAAGATAAGACATGGCTTAATATGCTATGGCCCTCAAGAAATATTTTGCTTGTTTTACAAGACTATATAACTAAATCTTCCAATACTTGATCAGGCATATGAATAAGCTAATCCTATCAAGTTTGTGCAGCTGTGCCAAGCTGGATGGCAACAAAGCTACAAAATAATCTGATGCATTTTTATTAAAAGTAGTATATCTAGATTTTAAATTATTATCTTAAAATATGAAATCATCTGTAAGTCTGAGGGAGCAAACCTTGTAGCTTGATCAGAAAGAGTTCCTATTTTGGACCAAGAGGGGGAGTAAGCTGGTAGCTGTCCTTCTTGTCACCCTGGTAAATTTAGCCCATGTGATAAATGAGAGGTGGGTGAAAGTATATCCCTAAAAATTGTACCTCTTCCCCCTCTGCTAACTGCCCTGGAGTTGATACAGAAAATTTGGGGTATCAGGAGGTAGTAGTAGCCAGAAGCTATTTTCAGCAGGGAGTTTGCAGCAATTTTCTCTGACAAGAGGTTTTCTCTATCAGTTCAAGTTCCACTGGTCAAAGTAAATTGGTTAATGGCAAAATGGATTTGATCAAGTCACTCTCAGTCCCAGAAATTCCCATCCACCAATCCCCTCCATTGCTATTAGAAATGAGCCTATCCCTAACAGGTATAGGCATGATAATCCCTTTTGATAACTAATAGGTGTAACGCACTGGCTCCTTCCAATGAGCCACGAATGAGTTGGGCAACAGGATCCATGTTACAGACCATAGGGCTGACAGGGCTCCTGATACTACTCTCCTTGTGCGCGCGCTACAAGATTGGACAAGCACCCCCTGGAAGACAGTTGAAAATATACTTAACCCCAGCAACATGCCTTGACTCCAAGACAAGGTATAAAGGAGGCAATAGCTCTCCCAAGCTCACTCTCAAAGTCCAATTCTTGTTGATTCAAGCCAAACATGGCTGCAGTTAGGCAATATTTTAAATAAACTCAAACTATAAATATATGAATTTAAAGTTCTTTTATTTAATATTGGCCAGGTTGATAGAAAACAGAACTGAGAAGCCTCCAGCTCCCAGTTCCTTCCCTATATATACATGCTACAAGCTAATATAAAATATAACACAAGCTTATAGTGCTAATCTGACTGATGCTTGGTGTAAACCTTACAGCAGGATTGCGGAATCCTCACTCAATGGTTCTGTGCCAGTTCCAATCCTCATCAGTTCCGCACCAGTTCCATTTCAAATTCCAAATGAACTGCAAAAATTCCAAGCACCTGTTCCATTCCATTCTTGATTCGAATCCAAATTGAATCTCAAAACTCCCCATTTTACTTGATTCTCATTTTTCCTCAACTTGGATGCCCATCTGGCTCCTTGGCCTCCTTCAAGCTCCTGCCCCTTAGGCGTCCCTGCCAGGACCAACTCCCCCTCCTCCTCCATACATCCAGACACAGCCTGCCCTGTCTTACCAAAGATCAGGGCAATGTGATACTGAGGATAGACCTCAACCATCACATCACCCCTAGACAGAAAGAACTCTTGGATTTTCTCAGGACATTGGGCACAATCCCTAGCTGACTGCCATGTGGACTCCTCAGTAGGATGACCCACCCAATGTACCAATAATGAACAACGTCCTCTCACTAATTTGGTGTCAAGAATCTCCTCAACTTCATACTCCTCGCTCCTTCTCCAGCTGGGAACAAAGGGGAAGGACTTTCAGGTGGCTGGCCAAAGAATGGCTTGAGCTGCAATACGTGCAACACTGGATGAACTCTTGACCCTTCTGGGAGCTTCAGCTCAAATGCCACCTCGTTCACTGCCCTCACTACCTGATATGGGCCCAACGCCACCGGCCCCAATTTCTGGCTCCTTACAGGCAAGGCGTAGTTCCGAGCATTCACCAAGACCCAATCACCTCTCTTGAAAGCTCTACCTTCAGATCTATGCCAGTCTGCCTTCCTCTTCTGAGCTGTGACTGCCACCACCAAATTCTTCTTCAGAAGCTCCAGGGTGTCACGGGTATCTCATGACAGTTCATCTGCCGCTGGATTCTGCTCTTGCTCCCTAGGCCCCATACCCTCTGGGTGTTGGCCATGATTTGCAAAAAACGGGGTCATACCTGTGGATAAATGCTTATGATTGTTATAAGCAAATTGAGCCAGCTTCACCCAATATACCCAGTCATCCTGCCACCCTGAAACATAGCACCTCAAATACTGCTCTAATATCTGATTTACTCTCTCAGTTTGGCCATCTGACTGAGGATGATATGCTGACAAATGGCAAGCCTTGATCTTTAGATTTCCCAACATGTGGAGCCAAAATTTAGATGTAAATTGTGGACCCCAATCTGACACAATCTCTTCAGGCACCCCATGTCTGGAGAAAATCTCATTTACAAAAATCTGTCCTGCCACTTTTGCAGAAATGGTTGACTGACAAGGGAAAAACTCTGCATATTTAGTCAGGCGATCCACCACCACCATTAAGGCATCCATCCCCTGTGACTTGGGCAGTCCTGTGATGAAATCCACACTCACTGAGGACCATGGCCTAGAAGGAATTTGAAGCGGCTTCAATTTCCCCTGGTGCCACCCGTCAGGCCTTTGCCCTGGCGCAAACCACACAATGTGAAACATACTTCCGCACCACCTCACCCACACCTCTCCATGAATAGTGACGGCAAACAAGATCTAACATCTTCTCTTGACTGGGATGACCTGCCAGAGGATGGTCGTGATTAGCTGCCATTACCTCTTGTTGCAGACTCTTCACCGGGACCCAAATCCTTCCCTCATGGTGTATGATACCACCCCAAACTGAGAATCCCGCATGCCCCCTGCTTGCCTCACCTTCCCCTGTCTCTTCTCTTATCCGTTGGCCCATCTCACATCTTTGCTGTGCAGTCCAGATTCTTCCTGCCATTCTGTCTCTCCAGCCCTGGATCGTTGCAAACAAGTTCTGTGGCAACATCGTGGCTGTGTTGAACTTCCTCAACTCCTCATCAGAAAACACCAGTCCAGAATCACGGCTCAATAAATCTGGCAAGATATTTTGTTTTCCCGGCTTGTATTCAATCCGCAGGTCATATTGAACCAACTCTAAGTGCCACTGGGCCTGCCTCTGGTTCATCAGGCGTGGGGACTTATAGTATTCTAAGGCTTGATGGTCCGTTTGGATGACAACCGGGTGCCTGGCATACAATAGGTGGTGTTGCCACTCCCTAAGGCTGCAACTATTGCCAAAAGTTCCTTATCATAAACTGGATAGTTGGTTTTGGCTGGTGCCATCTTCTGACTGAAATAACAGACAGGATGTTCAACCCCATCTTTACCCTCCTGCAACAACACGGCTCCAAGTGCAAAATTTGACGCGTCAGTCTCTACCACAAATGGTTTGTTTGGGTCAGGGTGTGCCAGAACTGGGGCTGTCAGCAAACTCATCTTCACTTGCTGAAATGCCCTCTCCTCAGCCTCCCCCCAAACGAATGGCATGTTTCCCGTCAGTCTTGTCAACAGCACAGCCCATTGGGCCAGATCCCTAGAAAACCTCCGCATGAAATTCATCACCCCCAAGAAGCTTTGCACTTCAGTCCTATTCCCAGGAGCCTTCCATTTCCGCACCACCCGCAACTTATCAGGACATATTGCTATCCCTTCTTGGAGGACCACGTTCCCTAGGAAGGACACCAATTCTTTATTGAACTCGCACTTGGATGGCTTCAACTTCAAGCCCGCGTTCCTAACCACCTCCAACACACTTCTCACATCCCTCACATGGTCCTGTACCAATTTGAAAAACACCAGGATGTCATCCATATAGGCAACACAACACTTACCCACTAAGTCCCCCAATACATGATCAATCATGCGCTGGAAAACTGCAGGGGCATTGCATAGCCCAAATGGCATAACCCTGTACTCAAAGTTTCCCAGATGACATTTGAATGCCATATACTGCTGGTGCTCAGGGCGAACAGGAATTTGATTAAAAGCGTCCACCAAATCCAATTTGGTGAACACCCCACACCCGGAGATCATGGGTAGAATGTTCTCCATGAGTGGCATTGGATAGGGATCAGGTTCCGTTACCTCATTCAGGTGTCAGAAATCAACACAAGGACGTAACTCCCCCTGACTTGGGAACCAACAGGACTGGAAAAACCACCGGCGACTTGGAGGGCACAATCAAACCCATAAGCAGCATCTTCTGGACATAACCCTCCAATGCCTCTTGGGCTGGGGATTCAACGGATAGACTGGACAGCCCTTTGGTAACTCAGAGCCTTCCTTAAACCGGAAACCAAATGCAAAATCCCCTGTAGGCGAAAAAGGCGCATCACCTTTAGGCTCAAACACCTCCGCGAAATCCTGATACTCCCTTGGCAATCCTTCCACTGACACACTTGAGGTGATTCCACCCATGTGCTTCACCAACGAAACTTGGGACTGAAACGTCCATTCAAATGACCCCTGACCTCTAGGCGACAGCAGAACCCTCTCTCTCTTCATATCAAACTGTGGATGGACATGGTGCCACCATCTCATCCCCAGCACCACAGAATGTGGCAGGTGAGCCACGGCGTGAAACTCCTCCCTGAATACCTCCGGGCCTTGCCACAAAGGACCTTGGCCTGTACTCGCCATACCGCCATTCTTTTGGAGGTGTCTGCCAACTTCACCCATCCATCCTTCTGTAATGACAATCCATGGCTTCTTGCCCACTTCTCCTCAACATAATTCTCCCCAGCTCCGGTATCAATCAAAGCTAGAACTTCATTGCAATCCCTTCCTTCATCCCCCACGAGCACACTGATGGGCAAAATCAGATAAGGATAAGATGAAGTAAGCGGTTTATTTTGAGGTACTGGATTCACCAGTTTCTTGCGAAAATTATAAGGAGCCTTCTTATTCTGAGCCTCAGGATCCTGAGTGGTAATCCCAATGGGAATCCTTGTCTCTTGCACCTCCACCATACCCTCAGGATTCACTTGACTCTTCTTCCCTTCCTCCACATAGCTAAACCCCTTAGTACCATATATGGGCTCGGAACCTGCCCTTCTTCCACCACTCTGTCCTCAGAATCCCACTGGGGTTCGCACAACTTCCTGACGGGCCCATACCAAACTCAACTGTCGTTCTACCTGCAAGGCCAAACCCACCTCTTCCTCCAACGTCGCTGCAGGTTTCACCGCCGCCATTGCCAATAATAGATCAGCTTGCAAGTTTTGGTGAAACATGCGTGGAAGCTGAGACTCAGGTGCCTTTGCTGCTCTTGCCAATGCGCGGAACATCTGGCCATACTCCTCCACTGACTTCTTCTTTTGACCACACTGCAGTAAAGCCGCCCAGGCCGAATCCTGCGTCTCATCTGAACATGCTGCACGATCAATCCAATCCAGACATTCCTCCACTGATATGGGTAACCCTGACTGCTCTTCCAAAAGTTCTCACACCCAGTTGGACTGCTTTACTGGAAGTGCCAACAGAACCTGACTTAACTGCAAGGCAAACGAATCCTCCCCATCCGCTGCCTTTGTCAAACATCCCTGAAACTGAACCTGGCTAAACGTCTGGTGGATCAGTTCCAAGTCTTCCAATTTCAAAACCGTGGGAATTTTTCCTTTGTCCTTCCCAGGCCCTACCACTTTCCCACCATTCCGGGACACACACTCCAAAACCCAGTATAATTTATGAAGCAAAAAGGCGGTGGAGAATATCACCATCAAGAGTGTTGCAGTATGGTTATACCACTTTGGAAACACAACTTCTTCTGGCACCTCTTTTGCTTGCTACCACAACGACAGGAAAGAAAAGAGTTCTGTTTAATGTAACGCACTGGCTCTTTCCAATGAGCCACGAATGAGTTGAGCAACAGGATCCATGTTACAGACCATAGGGCTGATAGGGCTCCTGATACTACTCTCCTTGTGCGCGCGCTACAAGATTGGACAAGCACCCCCTGGAAGACAGTTGCAAATATACTTAACCCCAGCAACATGCCTTGACTCCAAGACAAGGTATAAAGGGAGGCAATTGTCTCCCAAGCTCACTCTCAAAGTCCAATTCTTGTTGATTCAAGCCAAACATGGCTGCAGTTAGGCAATATTTTAAATAAACTCAAACTATAAATATATGAATTTTAAAGTTCTTTTATTTAATATTGGCCAGGTTGATAGAAAACAGAACTGAGAAGCCTCCAGCTCCCAGTTCCTTCCCTATATACACATGCTACAAGCTAATATAAAATATAACACAAGCTTATGGTGCTAATCTGACTGATGCTTGGTGTAAAACTTACAGCAGGATTGCGGAATCCTCACTCAATGGTTCTGTGCCAGTTCCGATCCTCAACAGTTCCGCACCAGTTCCATTTTGAATTCCAAATGAACCGCGAAAATTCCAAGCACCTGTTCCATTCCATTCTTGATTCGAATCCAAATCGAATCTCAAATCTCCCCATTTTACTTGATTCTCGTTTTTCCTCAACTTGGACGCCCATCTGGCTCCTTGGCCTCCTTCAAGCTCCTGCCCCTTAGGCGTCCCTGCCAGGACCAACTCCCCCTCCTCCTCCATACATCCAGACACAGCCTGCCCTGTCTTACCAAAGATCAGGGCAATGTGATGCTGAGGATAGACCTCAACCGTCACAATAGGACTGCCCATATGTGGCCTGGCTGTGGGTGCAACCTGATAGTCACCAGAGAAGTTGTAATTATTGCACTGATTGCAATTGTGGTGGAAAAAAATTCTCACAATAAATTTTATACCAATCCAGCTGGAAAAATTGGATCCAAATTGGTATCATTATCAATTTAAAGTGTCAATCCACTATAGCTAAATTGCAAAGTTATTCCTTACAGAAATGTATCTGTTTCTATTTCATATCCAGTGAGTTTATAAGGCAGTGGACCCTGACAGGTTCCACTGTTGCTCTATTTTTTACCATTTCTATTCCTTAATTCAAAAAAGTTTAAAACCCAATTTTTATAAAAAAGAAGTTTGCCAATAATTTTGTAACTATTATTTTCAATTTTAGGATCACCTAGATAGTGCTCACAGTTTCCTTATTCTCTATGCATTCTAAAATATGGATGACTATACCAAAGGTATCCTTGCTGGTGCTTTGGATGGTAACTCATCCTGAGTGCCAGTGCAGTCTTAGTATTATCAGCATATTTCATGACATAATGAAGTGTCTTAAATTTTCATCCTTCTCCACTGTAGTATTAGACAAGAACCACTTCATTTGAATTAGGAGCAATTCCCATTCTGCTCAAAAAAGGGGCAGAGGCAGGCACCTGTGCCTCTCACCACCCAGGGTGATATGGCCCATGTGGTGGATGAGAGGTGGTTCACAGCATACCACCTGAGGGTTGCAGTGCCTCTTCCAGCATTATCCTTTGACAAGCTGGTAGAAAACAGTTAGTAGGTTTGCTGGGAGATGGTAAAATTATGTGAAACATCTCAAACCTGCTGAGATCCTACCATTGTGCCAATATTACACCTGTCATCAACAGGTATGGGAGTGGTAAACCCCTTCTTCACCAACTGGATTCAGCCTTATTTGGCTTGTCCCTGGGCACACCTGCTGACTGCCCAAAACATTGCTGCCATAGCAAATGCATTCATGTGATAGAAAAATTAGATTTGAGTAATGAGCCTGGAACAAATTTAGCTTAGTGGTCCAGACCCAATTCAGTTGCAGATTAGGTCCAGGAACCCAATCTAACAGCTTGTTTTGATTTAATTATGCAGTAGTTGTGCATGCATCTTGATTTTCTTCAGAAATCTTATAAGCTGTGGTCCCCAACAGGTGCTACTGTTGCTCCATTTTTTTCATTTTTTCCCATTTTATATCAAAAATTAAATATATTTAAAAAACCAAATCAGCCTGAAATTTTGATCTCTAAAAAATATCTTTTAATAAAAATGGATGATACTCTTTTAGGCACCCTCTGTCTGGTCTTCATGGCTGGTATTATAATCTTTAACATGTCACTTTGGATGGCTGTGCACATGGCATTATGGCTTAGGTTTTGTGTGGTAACTCACCTAAAGTTTCAGGTCAGTCTAAATATAATTGTCAGCACACTCCATGATATAATGGAGTGACCCATAGCTCTGACCCTCTCCATCTTACCCTTTGGGTGGGATGTCATGCAGGTTTTCCCAAAACAACATCAAACCTCTTTCCAGTTGGCAGAGTTCAGATCAATACTGGCCCCCAGAGGTCAGGACGTTCATTATCCTCATTTCTGCTTAATATTGTCTGCCAACGACACCAGAGCAAGCCATAATGTGTTCATATCAGATTTTCCCCTCCTTTCATTAGTTGTCACCATTAGTTTGGCAATACCAAAAACACTCACCTACAAGCAGGACCATGTCTATTTCTTTCTATCAGTGGAAATACATATGGGCGCACACTGGGTATCATTTGAGGCCCTGGTAGACACAGGGGCAGCAGGGAATTTCATGAGTTTGAAGTTGTCACATCAGTTGGAATTTGACTTGGAGGTCAGGCTGGAGGTGTTGGTTGCATCTTTCACTGTACAGTCATCTTACAAGGTGCATCATATGGTTCCATTTCAAGTGGGTAACTTTAAATTATGTAAGTATTTCTCACCCATGTCTGACCTGGTATTCCCAGTTATCTTTGGTGTAGGTTAGTGGAGACTCCAACAAGTGAAGGTTAACTTGGCTTCAAACATGTTACTCTTTGAAAACGCTCAGGGTGGTGATGAGCTCCTGCTCCTTGAAACTTTGGTTAAAGCATGGAGCAGAGGTACCATTTCCACACTTGCTGCACCCGCAGTCTTGCCTCCTGATTTTCCCCCATCTCTGATGGCATATAAGGGGATCTTCAAAATAGAAAAAGCTGCTAAGCTTCTGCCACATTCAAAGTATGATCTTAAGTTTTGCATGTCAGTGGAGTTGGTTAACATCAATTGCCCACAATAACCCCATTTGGTGAAAGAAACTGCAGCATTGGATGTGTGGATTGATGACATGCTTGCAAAGGGATGTCTTTTCAAAATGACATCCCCAGGAGTCTCAAGTGTGTTCACAAAGAAGACTGATGGCACACTGCACCCATGTGTGGAATATGGTAATCTCAACAATATCACAGTCCATGACCCCTACCCAATTCTGTTGGAACAAACAATTGCTCAAACAAGTGCACAGTCAAGAGTATTTTTAAAACTTGATTTGGTGAATGCCTTCAACCAAATAAAGATAGCTGAAGATTAGAAATGTCTTACTGCTATCTGGACAAGGTGGGGAATATTCCAGTTCTGGATCATGCCTTTTGGGTTAAAGAATGTGCCTGACACATTCCAGAAAATGATTGATGATGTGCTGGGCAATCTGCACAACATGTATGCTGTTGCTTACATTGATGACATCCTCATCCAATCCCCAACCCCCAAACAGCACGCCATGGATTTGGAGGCTGTGCTTGCTGCTCTGCATAAGGTGGACCTATTTGTGAAGCTGTTGAAGTGTAAGTTCTTCTGCAATGAGGTTCCCTTCTTGGGTAACTTGATATTAAAAGATGGTTATGAAATTCCACCCTCTAACTCAAAGCCATCATGAGTGGTTGACCTTAACAACCCAGATGCAGTTGCAGAGCTTCTTGGGCACCATCATTTTCTTAAAAAATTTTCTCCACCCTCTCACAGTTGGCTGCGCCATTGCACCTTCTCACCAGAAAGAATGTCCCATTCTGTTAGACTGCAGAATGCCAGCAGGCATTTGATGCTATCAAACAGGTATTTGTGTCACCACCAGTGCTCAAGCACACTGATGCAACCAATCCCTTCATTGTTGCATGTGACACCTATTCCACGGCGGTAGAAGCAGTCTTATTGCAGGACCACAATGGAGTGGAGCACCTAGTAGCATATTTCTCATGATAATTTATGTCCACAGAGCAGAACTGGGCTATTTATAATAAGGAGTTGATGGTTGTATCATGGGCGCTAACCCATTGGTGGTACTTTCTGCAGGGTACCATGTATGAGGTGACAGTGCAGACAGACCACAAAGCTCTTATATACTTCTATAAACTGCAGAAGTTGGCACACTGTCAGGACCAGATTTACCGTGACCTATGCAGTTTTAACTTTATATACAAATTTGTAAAGGGGTCACTGAATGTTCTCCAAACTTCCTGAGATGTAACCCCACCTTATGTCCCACAGAGGCTGAGGAGCAAGAGCTCACCACAGTAATTATGACAACCCAAATCTTATCTATCGCTCCACCTTTAATTTTATCAGCAGATCCAGACCCAACCAACCCCTGTCAGCCTGGGTTTTAGCTCACCAGTTAACTTGTCCTATAGGCTTAGAGCTGTTGGTGCAGCTTGTGGATCCAGTGCACAAGCGCTCCCATTACTTGATGGGGGCAAAAGGAATTGTTTTGGTCTCAGTTGTATGCCTCCCCATCTTTGAACTGAAACAATCCAGGCTCATCACAATCTACTGGCAGTTGGCCACCCTGGAGTGAAAAAGTGTCTTGACTTGGTGAAACAATCATACAATTGGCCTGGGGTTTCAGAGAGACATTTCTGCATAGATAGCAAATTGTGCAACCAGCGCATGTGTAAAATTAGATCTTTATGATTGAAATGGTCTTCTTCTCCCACTGCAACAGGCTGAGGAACCATGGGCGTCAGTGTATTTCAACTTTATAGTAGAGCTCCCTACCTCAAATGGTCACAATGCAATTATGGTCATTGTAGACCAGTTCACCAAAATTTGCTTTGTATATCCCCTGCTTGAATTCTATCACCTTGAAGGAAACTGATTTTCTTTTTGTCCTCCATTAATTTTCTATGTTTGTATTACCCCAGGAGGTCATGAGCGATAGGGGCCCACAGTTCACTGCATGCTTTTGGATGGCCCTTCTGGCCATCCTGAAATTCCAACCATGGAAGTCCAATGCACACCATCTCAAATTGGATGGTTAGATGAAACGCGTTAATCAAATTCTGGAGCAGTACCTTCAGTGTTACACTATGGCTGCACAGGACACCTGAGCGGATGATCTTCCATTAGCTCAGTATGCCTACAATAATGCCTCACGCGCTTCCATAGGGTTTTCTCCATACAAAGCAATGTTGAGGTACAACTCTTCCTTCTCACCTGGTCCCTGTCTTCATCCCAAGGTTCACGCAGCAGCTGAGAATGCCCAACAAATCCATGCCACTCAGTCCCTGGTCTGTAAACACCTTACTAAAGTGATTGGTGACTATAAGTGATTTGCTGACTGAAAGAGCCTGCCCACTCCCAAAATCAAGGTAGGTTTGAAGGTAATTCTTGATACCCACCACCTGCGCATCAAGGCCCCCTCACAGAAGTTTGCAAGTAAGCGGTCAGGTCCCCATAAGTTGTTATAGATTTGGGCAATGGCTCTTCCATTTGGCGCTCCATCCCCACTGAAAACAGCATTCTGTTCTCCACGCCTCCCATCTTTCTCCCTTTACCAGTACCCCACTCAATGATCCTGAACCCGTTGTTTTGGAGGAGTCAGTCAAATCTGAGGTGGATGTAAGTCCTGGGGACCAGCCCTTGAAACTGGATAGAGATCAGCACCTTTTCCGGACAAAAAGGGGCCCCAAGGCTCCAGTGGACCATCTGTCACAGCTGGCGACCAAGCCCATGTGATAGATGAGCGCTGGGTGACTTCTTTTCCACCCAAAGATATCCCACTCCCACCTCTTCCCCCTCTTCAACCCTGGTAAGTTTGATAGAAGGGGTCTGCAGGGAGATTGCACACATCAGGGGGCATGGAGGGGCCCCTGGGACCACCCACTCCCCAGACAAACCATATCCAAATTTTGGGAAAATGGCAATTCCCAACATCAGAGCCTGGCTGGCAATTTTCAGACTGGGGGAGCCAGCCCAGACTGGTCTGCTCCAGAAATTTTATCAGGATACAGCTCAGATCTCGAACCTGGGCCCAAATGACTCAGATCATCTACCCCAATGCTCCAAAATGGATCCAGGGAGTTCAGATTGCATGAGTAGTCCAATTGAGGGATCAGCTCAAATTGCAAATAGTCCAATTCAAGGACCTCTGCCTCCTGGGATGAATCTGGACCACTTGAACCATGCAAACAGGCCAACTTGGGTAACCAGGACCCAGATTAGTAGTATTGACTTGGTTTGGCCCCAAGAATCTGGAAAAAATTTGCAAAAGTTTTCTTGACTTTTGCAAAAATCTGGAGCAGCTTTCTATCCCCCTCTGAGCCAGCAAACCAATCCCTTTGCCAACCCACAAATGATTAATCCCTCAATACCTCCCCCATGCATTCAGCCCAGTTCTTAAGGCAACTGCCCCAGCTGGGGGTAGTTTCCAGTTCATTCTCTTTCCTTTCATTTAATAAAAATCAATTACTCCACCTAGCTTGCCATGGCCTCCATCTACCTCTCCAATTTTCTAAAAATTCCACCGATCAATCTGATGAAATGCACTGTCACCCAAGTCCTCCTACCGATTTTCGCTGACTGGGTTATCCAGTCACTCAATCCTGCCACATGGCAGCAGATTGTAATCATGATAATCTGCCTCACCCCCAATGATGAACCTGCTGCTTCATTCCTTTTTGTGCATCCATTAACAGAGACCCTTCTATCCATTTGGTCACTGAGTCCTCCAAAACTGCTCCCCAGCTAGAGAAGCACCCAGGCGCCCCTGTCTCGCCACTTGTGGACTTGGATTCCATAGCTGCCTCAGCTGCCACTGGCTTGGCCCATAAGCGGAACCTAGAGTGCCCCCTCCAGGGGATGCTCAGTCCCAGCCCCTCTCATGGGTCTAACCATACCTCCACTCACATTTATGATCACGTGGAAGCCTATGTTCTGTCCCTTGCTGGTGCGCAAGTCCCCTATCCAAATCCAAAAGCCAGCAACTGTGAACTCTGGAGGAGTTGTCGTCCTCCCTGCCTCTCCCACCCTTGGGGGTTGCCCCCACAAGACTTGCGGTTGCCCCCAATGCAACCATCTGGTTTGCATTGGGGGCCTTCAGTACATTACTGAACTTTTACTTTCCTCACGTCTCCCATAGAACCCCACTTTTATTAATCACTTGGACCGCTATGACTTTGGCATTCTGGGGCCTCCATTGGGTGCTTGTGCACCCTGATTGGGAGCCCAGTCTAGTTCTTCTTAGCTGAATCCATGACAGTGGAAGCAATTTTGGCATTGTGCTGGTCCCACCGCCTGATTTAGTAACTAGTGGGTTGGAAGGGTTTCCCTTTGTATGAAAATAGCTGGGTTGGTGCTTGTGATTGTCTGGAAGTTTTGAATTACACTTCCAATGGGGCAGGTTGTATCTCAAAGTTACACTGGGCGGATTCTCCAAAAAGGTAATAAAATAAATAGGAAAATACAGGTTAAACTTGACCTAATTTTCTGTTCTTGAAAAGAGGAAATATTTATAGGCTTTTTTATGGTTCATAATCTATCAGAGTGAATTAATCTCTGCGCGATCAAATCTTTAATCAATTGATCAGGATCAGATTGATCATTAACCTTGATAGATTGCGATAGATTGCTTGCTCCTTCTGATGATATTGAGGGAATTGATGAAGTGGATTTTTGGAGATATGAGAATTTGGTGAAATCCTGACACTTCCCCCTCAATGTTTGATTGTGGTGGAGGATGACTTCTTAAAAACCTAGGATGAATATGATTTACCACTATACCAGTATCATTACGAACAATCAAATAATCTAATCCTTTTTGAAATATAACTCTATAGGGACCAGACCAATTAGTTCCCAACTTTTCAGTCTATCCACCCAGCCAAGAATGATAGTATATAACATAATCTCCAATCTGATATTTGGGTAAGACAGGTTTGTGTTGATTGCTTCTTAGAGTCTCTCTTCAAGTGGTAGTTTCAATTGAATTCATTGCTTGATCCTGTAGGCAAATAATCTCATCAACCAAATTTCTCATAATTAAATCAGAATTTTCTGGGATGCTTTCCTTAAGGATTGACTGAACACTAGAAGAAACTGAAGGATCCCGCCCATATATACACTTAAATGGGGACATCTTGATAATGTGGTGGTAGCTTATCTGATAATCAAACAAGGCACTAGGCAAATAAAAATTCCACTAAGTCAGGTCAGTAGATGCCATCTTCCTTAGAATCGAGACCAGGGTTCCATTAACTCGTTCAATGGCCCCATTTGTGGATGGATTATATGGGACAACAAATTGTTGAGTAGTGTTAAATAATTTTCTTAGCTCCTGTATAAGTTGTGAGGTATAATTAGTCCCATTATCTGACATAAGGACCTTTGGAAATCCATTGGGAAATGATATGCTGATATAGGAATAACGCTGTAGTCTTAGCTGAAGGGGTAGCAATGGAAATGGCCTCAACCCATTTGGTTAAATGGTTGACAGCTATAATGATATACTGATGACCATGCAATCCTCGAGGAAAAGGACCTACAACATCAATGCTGACCATCTCAAACGCCTTAGTTGGGGGGATAACTTGATGTTGATATGTAGGGTTGGTAGTTCCATGGCTTTTACAAATAAGACATGAGTCAAGGGTCTCTCAAATGAACTCAGTCATGTTGTTACAATATTATCAAGTCTTCAACCATTCTTGAGTCTTCTTTAAGCTTCTATGACCAACTTGTTCATGACCTTTCATTACAGCGTGAAATCTAGAGTTGGGATGTAGGAATGGCAACCATTTAGATTTGACTTTCTTATATAAAGCTCCATATTGAATCATAGTATTTTTGGTATTTGATTTTAGAAAGGCTTGATCCTCTTCAGTCTCTCAATCCCATAACTCAGGTTGTCCAATAAGATTGTATAAGCGTTCTTCTTTTTCTAGTTCCAATGTCAGAATAGGCAATTGGGACAGCCCATCAGCATTTTGGTGCTGAGCCCCTGAGCGATGAACAATGGAGAAATCGTAATTTTACAACCTTAAAGCCCAATGGGCCAACCTCCCATCTGGATCCTTCATATTCTGCAACCATTTTTAAGGAGGAATGGTCGGTAATAACTGTGAAATGGTTACCATATAAGAAGGGGCGGAAGAGCTTGATTGCCAAAATTACTACCAAACATTCTTGCTAAGTAACACTATAATTTCGTTTGGCCTTTGACAAAGTTTTGCTATAGTAAGCAACAGGATGATCATTCTTTTCTTCATCACACTGAGATAAAATAGCCCCAATAGTGACATTGCTTTCATCCATATGTAGAAAGAAAGGCTTATCAAATTGGGGATGAATTAGGACAGGTGCCTTAATCAAGGCGGTACGCAGAGAATTGAATGACTGTTCCTGAGCTGACCCCCACTCAAAAGACACTCCTTTTTGCAATAGGTGAAATAAGGGTTCAGACATATCAGCAAAGTTGGGAATACATTTCTGGTAATACCCAACCATGCCAAGAAAGTCTTGAATATACTATAAAGAAGAGGGAGGAGGCATCCGTTGGATGGCCTGAACTTTGTCTGAGAGGGGTTGGATCCCTTTATCTGAAACCTGATGTCCTAAAAAATCCATTTCATTTTGAAAGAATGAGAATTTGGAGGGTTTGAGTTTTAAGGAAGAGCCCCAAATTTTGCTGAAAACTTCTTTTAGGTGGTTTAAATGCTCGGTAAAAGTTTTGGAAAACACAGTAATATTGTCAAGATATACCAGAACACAATTAAGCTTTAGATCCCATAGCATACTGTCCATGGCCCTTTGGAAAGTTGCTGAGGCATTGCTTAGACCTTGAGGCATGCAAGTTGGTTCAAACAACCCTTCACTCAATATCAGGGCACACTTGGCACAATCTTCTGGTGATAACTCAATTTTCCAGTATCCACTGTCTAAGTCCATGACCAAAAATAGGTGGATCCAGCCAACAATCTAAGAGAATTGTCAATCCTATGTAAGGGATAACAATCCTGTCAAGTAATAGCATTCAATCAATGATAATCCATCATAACTCGATGAGAACCATATTTCTTATTAACCAACGACAATGGGGATGCCCAAGGACTATTGGAGGGTTTCAATAATCCAGCTTCCAGCAATTGATGCAACTCCTTAGTAACCTGGGCCTCTTCTACTTTAGATTTATGATAGGGCTTCACACAGATAGGAAGGTGATTACCAGTTTCAACAGTGTGCAATACTCCTTTTATCTTCCCAAAATTGTAAGTATGCTTAGCAAAGATGTCGGAATATTCATCTAACAATTGAAACACTTGTTTCTCCTATTCCTTAGAGAGGTGTTTTCCGATAACAGGACCTACAGTAAGGATTTCCTGATCACTTTCCAATACAAAGTCTTGTAGACTCCCAAAGGGTTTAACATCATAGATATGAGATAAGGGTAGCAACTTGACATAAGCAATTGGATGCTCTCAATCTACCAGTTTCAGCTCATTGGTAAGGTTCGCCAGTAAGACAGATAATGATCCTGAATAAGCATAATCCAATAATCCAGGACAAGGCAAGAGTTCTTTAGCAGAAGGATTGACAGTGCCTTGGACTTGTAACAAATGTCCCTTGGGAATCAAAAAGTGCAAAGAAGTGTTAATAATTACTTGTGATTTTGGTGGAATAACTAATTTCTCAGAGGAGGAAATAGGCATCCCCTCTTCAATATCCACTAATGCAGGGTAAATTTTACGTGAGAATCCTCAACATGATATTGAAGTGAATAAGACCTTTTGGTTCCTTCTAGCAGACATAACTGACGTTGAGTGGAAGCATGATCTGATAAAAGTAAGGGAACTCTATACCCCAAGAGAGACAACAACGAGTCAAGGTAATTGATAATTCCATCAAATTCTCATAAAAATTGAGTCCCCAAGAGTAGGTCATAACTCAAATTATTGAGTACAATAGCTGAAACGGTAAAAGTTAATTTCCCAATTTTCAGGGGAAAATATGAAAAAGCTCTAATAGACTGAGTACTTTGAAGTCCAGCCATGCCATATTCTTTATAATGAGAAATATCAGGTGATAATTTGATCCGTTTGACCAATTTTGATGAGACAACATTAACCAGGGATCCAGTATCTATGATAGCTTTGGCTTTGACTTGATTCACTTGGAAGTCAATATGAGTAATGGTGCTTCCAAACTGAGAGGATAATGCCAATAAGGAGGGCAAGGAATAAGAAGAATGTTTGTCTTTATTACACTCAATCAAACTTTGATGCTCTTGCTGCACACTCATATCATTATCAAGGTGGAGAATCTTATTGGTCTTATCTCTTTTCTTCTTTTCATCTGCTTCTTTCTTAAAACAATGACCCTCATTATGGAAATAGCGATGACAGTAGCTACACTGGATCGCCCTAGTGTTCTCAGGCATGGCGTAGACTTTGGGGTGACTAGGTCTAGGAGACTCATAAACTTGGGGTTTCTCGGAGAATTGAAGGGGCAATTCCAATAAGGCCTCCTTAATATCCAAAATACTTCAGAAATTCTTTTTGACACTGATCAGATAAACTTGCATTTGAGTCCTGAAAGTAAAGGCTGATTGAACTGCGGTAATTGCATCATCTAAGTTTAACCAACCACAGGCTACTAGAGTTTGAGCTTCCCAATAAAACTAATGAGCAAAGTTTTTGATAGATTCATTTCAGTGGGGCTGTATACCCATGAAAGCCTGCTTTTGCGAGGATAAGGTTTGCTCACTCCCAAATTCTTTGATCAACGCTTCTTTGACCTGAGACCAAGTAGAACAAGTCATCAAGTGGGTAACCCTAATATCCTAAGCCAATTGAGTAAGGCAATTAGGCAAGTAATTCATCTTTTGGTGATCTGTGGCCTCACTTAATGCCTTTTCATAAAGATAGAGAAAGGATATAATTATGCCTTCCCCTGGGGAGTATTTGTCCTTGAATACTGGCTTGAAACTCATGAGAGCATTGGTGGTCAAAACATGCACTCCAGGTTGTTCAGATTGAGTAGAAACATAAGAGGTGGAATCTGAAACTTGAGAAAAAAAATTGAGGGTAAGGACCAACAGCTTCAGTATGAATTTTATTAATCTGATGATTCAGATCAGCATGCCCTACTTTCTCATCTGGTTGGCGAGATAGCTTGAAAATCTGTTCCTGCTGTGCATTGTACTTGAGTTCCAGAGTCTCAATTTTCGCTTGGAGCAGTTCCCCTTTTGATTTGCAAGCATGTAATAAGATATCAGTGTCCTTGGCCCATTTTCCAAGATTGATCAATTCATCAGATAATGACTGCATTGACAAAAGGGGATCGATTGGTACCCCACTAGGGGTTAAGTTACACCTTTTGGCCAATTTAGATAATTGTTCATGCAAGTGGTTCATCATGTTTAAGAGAGAGTCAATTTGCTGGTAAGATCCTGAGTGACCATTGGCACCTGGAGGTCCCCGAGGTCCATCCATGCCTGGGGGTCCCTGAGGCCCTACATTCCCTGGGGGTCCACAGGACCAATCAGCTCCAGGAGGTCCACGGGGCCCTACACCCCCAGGTGGCCCCTGAGGTCCTTCAACCCCAGGAAAACCTATATTTCAAGAGGTTTTTTCTACTTCATTAACCTGGAACTGAATTCCTGAGTACAATTGTTCCAATTGAAAGAGATGGGTTTTAATTTCCTTCTCCATTGATTGGCTATGCTCAGAGAGTTGGGAAATACCCTCTCTCCATTCTCTCTGAATCTCCTGAACTTTCTTGGAAAACTGTACATCAACAAAATTTGACATCCCATAATTAAGCTGAATAAGCTGCTGATGTACTTCGTTGAGGAAGGCTTGATTATTAATAATAGTATCATGATTATCTCAGCTAAACTCAGAGGCTGACTTGAAAAATTCAGAAATTTAATTATTCAAGGATTAGAGTCCTTCTAGTAAATTGAGCATCCCTTGATGGTGCATTCCAACTACAGGTAGCAAATGGTATAAGGTAGGATGCATGAGTTGGTGCAAATATTGCTCAGGGCCAATTCCTGGCATTTGAGAGGTTTGCAGCACTTCCCACAATATAGAGGGTACTGCATTAGATCAAGATTGGGTAGAATGGAGTCCAGGGATTAAGGCCCCTTCAAGCAATTTATTAATAATATTTTGTAAAGCCTCAGGTAGTATTTGAAAGTCTGAGGTAAAACTTAAGTTAGGACCATAAAATTTCAAGTTAGCCCAAAATTCCAATGTGGAGGATAATCTTGGGATTTGGGCTCCAGTTGAATGGACCCATCATAAAATACTGCCTTGCTCTTGGTCTTGAGCCTCGTCAGGCGAAATATGAGAATCCATGGTAGTGATAGACGTTGTAACTGGTGCGTAACTCAGAGTGCCCCTGTAGTGAGCACCAGTCTGGAAGTTTTGAATTACACTTCCAATGGGGCAGGTTGTATCTCAAAGTTACACTGGGCGGATTCTCCAAAAAGGCAATAAAATAAATAGGAAAATACAGGTTAAACTTGACCTAATTTTCTATTCTTGAAAAAGAGGAAATATTTATAGGCTTTTTATGGTTCATAATCTATCAGAGTGAATTACTCTCTGCACGATCAAATCTTCAATCAATTAATCAGGATCAGATTGATCATTAACCTTGATAGATTGTGATAGATTGCTTGCTCTTTCTGATGATATTGAGGGAATTGATGAAGTGGATTTTTGGAGATATGAGAATTCAGTGAAATCCTGACAGATTGTGCCAACTGTCACAAGTTGGTTAAAAACTCCATATGGCGCACCTCAAAGCCCCTTGTCCTCCTCCTAATATTGCTGCAATTATGGCAATCAAATTCCCTAAGCCTGCAAGAATATCACATTAGCTCATTTCCCTGATGGTGGTGCTCCACCCCTTCCTAAAGAGAAGGGTAATGTAAGTATTGGACAGGAACCACTCCATTTGGATCAGGAGCAATTCCTATTCCGCTCAAAAAAGGGGTGGGGGCTGGCACCTGTACCTCTCACCACCCAGGGTGATATGGCCCATGTGGTGGATTGAGGTGAGTCATAGAGTACCCACTGAGGGTTGCAGTACCTCTCGCACTATCCTCCGCCAAGCTGGTAGAAACATTTTAAGGATTTTTTAGGAGGTGGTAAAATTGTGCAAAAAACTTCAAACCTGCCAAAATCCCACCATTGTGTTGATATCACACCCATTCCCAACAGGTATGGGAGTGGTAAACCCCTTCCCCACTAACTTGTTCCAGCCTTATGTGGCTTGGCCCTGGGCACAACCTGCTGACTGCCCAAAACGTTGCTGCCATAGAAAATGCATGCACATGACAGAAAAAATAAATTTGAGTAATGAGACTGGAACAAGTTTAGCTTAGTGGTACAGAGCAAGTCAGTTGCAAATTAGTTTAGAAACCCAATTTGACAGCTTGTTTTGAATTTACTACCACTGGTAGTTGTGCATGCATCTTGATTTTCTTCAGTGAGCTTATAAGCAGTGGTTCCCAACATGTACTGCTGTCTCTCCATTTTTTACAATTTTTCCACATTTTATATTGAAAAATAGAAAATCTTCAAAAAAACCAATTAACCCGGAATTATTGTCTCCAACAATTATCTTTTTTAAAAAAGGATGTTCCCACTTTTAGGCCTCTCTGGATGGTCTTCATGGCTGGTTTAGATATTTAACATCCCATTTTAAATGGCTGTGCTCATGGCATTCTGGTTTGGGTTTTGTGTGGTAATTTACCTGATGTTCAGGACAGTCTAATTATCATTATCAGCACGCTCCATGACATCCCTCTCCTCTATAAGCGGGGTGCTGCGTTGGTTTTTTTATGAATGGAAGGTCCAATCTTTGGTTAAGGTGGTGTTTGGTTAAAGGATAGCATATTCTTTGGATCATAGTTTTATATTTATTTGAGGTAAGCTGATCAGGGGATGGACATTACTAAAACTAAAACTAAACTAAAAACTATTATAACTAATTAATTCAAACAAAACGCCCAAATAAGCGGATTGAGTGAAACACTTCAAAAAAACAACCAACCAGGTGGGCAGCGGAAACCGCTTATCCCTCCATGGTGGAAGGGGAGGGGGGGTTGGGGGCTCATCTTTGGCAGAAGCTTCTTCCTCCCATAGTAGAGTGCATGTCATGGCAGACAGTAAGGGCGTTGGGGCATCTGCAGCATGTGGTTCAATATCTCTAATAATTGGAATTTCATGGAAATTACCAGCTAGGTAAATGGCACTGATATATTTGGTTAAAGCTTTTTCAGCTTTAATGCGGGCATCTGGGAGTTTAAAAAATGTGGCAATGTTGGTTTGGGTAATTTTATCTTTTGGGTTCCATGCTATAGTTGCCACATTCTGGATAGCATCATTAGCATTTTTGTATAGCTGTTTAAATGTGATTTTACTCTTTTGAGTAAGAATTTTGGGGATAACAGGAGGTGGAATTCCTCCTGTGAGCATTGCAACTGATTTGGTGATAGCTTTACAAAGGGGGCGACAATCTGGTGTTGCAGCTGCTTCAACTGCAAGCTGGTGATCACTGCAAAATGATTTGGCATTTGGCTGTGGGGTATATAGTTGAGGGGGTATTTGGCATCCCATTCTGCATTAATGAACTGCTCAATTTGCAGAGATGGTTCTTCAATGAGCTTACCTGATTCATCAATCTCAGACAATAATTCCCATGGGTTTTGGTTGAATTGATTTGGGGAATTGGCATATGGTTGAGGTTTGGTTGATTCATTTGAGGAAGCATGGGATCAAACTGGGATCTAATCTGATGCTTGATTGGAGAAATCATTTGTGGCATTGGGGCGAGGAGGAGGCTGATTGGTGGCTGCAGGTGCAGCTTCCAGTTTTGGGGGAGGGGGAGGTAGGATTGTGCCCCATACTGGAACTTGTATGAGGTGGGCAGCGGATTTGAGGTCAGTGGATGACTCATCTGATCCATTGGAAGTGACTAATGAGGGGCACTTGCATTTTGAGTGGTCCAACTCAAAACATGATGGACAGATCATCCACCCGCCCTCAACGTGCCCAAAATGGATGGTCAGGTGCTGAAGGAATAACGGTGCAAGAGGGCATCAACACAACGATTTTACTAAATTCAGGGCTGATCATGGCATATGCCTGAGGCCCCACAAGTTGTGTGGCCCCATTTGGGACCACAAATTGTAAGATGGGGTTGGAGCCATAGGCTGCCAAACTGTCCATAAGCTCCTGGTGGAGCACTTCAGGGGGAGGTGGGTGGGAAAGCCAGCAAACTGGATCACCAAAGAGGTGTTTACTGGGAGCCAGGTCTGAGTTGTGAGAAGAGCGGTGCCCTGGAATACCAGGAGCACAGTTGCTGCAGTGGCAGCATTGGCTTCACAGATGAAGCTGAGGTTAAATATCACTTATAGGGGCGGAAATCTACGAATCTGGCAGGTGTCATCACCGCCTGTACCATTTCAATAATGGCTTGGTCATGGTATGGGAATAGTTTCCCATATTTGACCCTTAGGCCAAAGTGCATGTTGCTCTGGGGGAGCACCAGGGGCAGCGAGGTACCACTTGGGTATGATAAAGGTGGGCGTCAAGATCCTTGGGAGGAACAAATCATCCCATGGGTTTGGAATGACTAGGTAAACTAGTCTGAGCGCGTTTTCCTGTTGGACGGAAAATGGCGGGGGAGTTTTACTGCTGCCCCATACTGGAGCAGCCAGTGGAGAATCTGATGACATTGGAGCAAAACTACAATGGACGATTAGGATTTGCTGTTATAAATTTGTGTATTTTTTCTCAGAAAGTTACGCCAAGCGAAAAGAGGGATCATAATTTTACAATTCAGTTAAGGAATATCTTCTGCCCAAACAATGGTGGATTATAAACCTGTATCAAGTGTGTTGGTATTTTAGCATTACCAAATTATCTGGCTTAATCAATTATAATATATCTGCTTATCTGCTAGGGGATGAGGCACACTAGTGGATGTGGGAGTTACCAATTCATATAATAATTATTGTTTGGCAACATATTACTGTTAGCACTAATTAATCCTCCAAGTTACTATTGTTTCAGTAGGGATGATCCACAACAATAACACATGCGTGGATTATTGATTTTATTATTGTTGATTAATTATATTTTTAAAGTTTATCAGAGTTTGTTGCTAATTTCCAAGGGATTTATTAGTTGCTAGGCGGTTGATGATGCCTCTGATGGTAGCTTGTGAGTTAACCCTTTAGGTATCATGACCTGCTGTTTATGGGTAAAAAGTCCCATTACCTAAGAAGGTTGTTAGTCTAGTAAGGATAATACCATGGGTTGAGCAAAGGCGTTGTGAAACATTCTTCAATTCAACCTAGAATAGGTCACATTTCTAGTAAGCGGCGACATCTAACTAGATGGATGAGGAAGATCATCATTGGGTGCAACTTTTGAGAGTTAGATTTATTAACAATGACTGCCGTTCCCAACTGGGGCACCAAAAGAAGAGTTGGGTGCCAATTTTCCCTATTTTCCCCTGTTTTTTATTAAATAAAGCATATAAGAATAGTTCAAATACTTTTATAATTAGTCTTTCATACATAATGTATATTTTACTATTGTGACTAGAGTTAAATAATATGATGTCCTTTTTCTATTTTATTTCTATTTA
The DNA here is from genome assembly GCA_022478985.1 of Massospora cicadina. Taxonomy (NCBI): domain Eukaryota; kingdom Fungi; phylum Entomophthoromycota; class Entomophthoromycetes; order Entomophthorales; family Entomophthoraceae; genus Massospora; species Massospora cicadina. The sequence continues at coordinate 73,707 of JAKSZP010011976.1, forward strand.
GATCTCCGCAGACTCTGCTTTAGAGAAAAGAAGAGAACCTTTGAACCTAATTGTAGGATAAGTTACGCCAGAAGGAAGAGCCAAAGCGAGAAAATCCCTTGAAATTCATAAATACCTTTAAACTTTAGAAGGGAAAGCACCAGTCTAGAGTTGGACATAATACTCAACTTGTCCGTGTTAAACTTAACTAGGGTGATAGTTTTTATACTATTGCCAACTCCAATTAATTACTATCAAAAATCTATACAAAGCACATATCAGAAGCTTGTGCAGTAGACTTAATAGCTAAAGTGAGTCACATAGCTGAAACTTTACATTTGGTACTTATTACTAAGAGTAGCCAGCTCTCAGAAAACTACATTTGGTGCTCACTACAGGAGGTGGTTAAGTTTTCAAGCAAATTTAATAGAAGTTAATATTAACAATATCATACAAGAGTGAACTTAGGTAGCTTTGGATGAAACTAGAAACTGTTATTAAAACATGATGAACTCATGTCACAGGCTGATCTCACTACATTGGATGAGCGAGTAACAAAAGCTTAGGAGGAAATCAACAAGTTGGAAAGGCTAATAATGATCTCTATAGAAAAGTCACCTCATTAAAGCATAAGGAGACTGAAATCATTTAAAGTATACTGTTTCAGAAAACGGAATATGAAGTGGATAGAGAAAATTATGTCTGATCTATGAAGACATGGGGCAATTGCTAAAGTGCATAGAAGAGCTCAAAAATCACAAGTGTTTGCACAAAGATGGAGGCAAATGAAGCTGTCAGTGAGACGCATGAAAATACAGTTAGAAAAGGACAAACCTGAGAAATATGCCTGGATCTTTTTCTGAAATTTTGGAGATGACTCCCAAAGTTATAGTTATCATTAGTCAGGTTGCCAGAAGAAATCCCCTGCCAGAGAAGTGATAAAAGAATTTTAAAATACGCCGAAATTGCCTGCATTTTACCAGGATAATGCACTGGCATTTTTCCACCTTTCTTGAAAAGACAATGTTCAGAAATGGGGACCAACAGAAGGCAGTAACTGTAATGAACTTCCTAGACACTGATTGTCAAAATCTGGTGTTGCCCCATCTCAACAGGGATAATTGGACTTACAGTGACGCCAAAGAAGCAATTATGACTGCGTTTGGTAGTACTGTCTGAATGGCCAACCATAAAAGGAATTTATGGGTATTCATTTCAGAAAGGATGTAACGCTGTCATATTTCACCCACTAATTTTACAGAAATTACAAATCCTGAATGGTGTGAAAGTGCTATCAGATTTTGATGGATGAATAGCAATTCAGTCAGCGCTTTGACCCTACAGAGAGTTGCATCACACTCAGGCACAGCGTTGTAAACCATACTTCTATAACACAGATGGTAAATCATATCAAGATGCTAGGAGCAACATTTGAGGCACCCAATTCAAACTTCAAAGTTTATTCTAAAATGACTCAGAATACAGTGAAATTGAAAGAGTCCAATAAAGAACACCATGTTTGAGTTGTAATGGGAAAAAAGCCTGAAGAACCAAAAATGAGCAAACAGTACTCAGATCTTCTGCCACCAATGTGAAAAATGCCATTTAGTTGCAAAATGTTGGTATAAGAATCCTAGAGAGCAAGTTACTCTGGTGCAGGCTAAATAGAATAAAACTGGTTAAGATTTGGGAAGTTTCCACAGTCTAGATAAAGAACAATCTAGTACTGCGATTATACTTGTCCCCCCTGATATATTGAATAATGACCTGGATATTTTTTAAATATTTGTAGATTAAGACATTTGGTACACTTTACTGGGTTGTTAATTTATATGTAAATGTGATAACTAAGCAAAGGTGAATGGGATGGACCCTAAAATTGTGAAAGAAATTGCTCAAGCATATGTTCATCAGCTGGCAGAAAAGCTCAGATCTACCAAAAGCATGAAAGAATTACTCAAGATAAGATTTAATGAAGTGAATATATCTCTCCCTTTTAGCGTGATCAAGGAATCTTTTCCTGATCTATCCAAACAATGAATTCATACTTTGGATTCAGTGAATAGTGTCATAATTCACTTAGTAAATACCTTATTACAATACTCTTAGTGTATGTATGAAAACATTGGTGTCAATTAAGTAAGAATACAGGAAATAATAACAGTAAGTGCCCATTAATATCATTTCAACCAAATTGGTGAAACGGATTAAGGTTTGGATGATATAGATTACCAGAGATAGTATGGAACTGCTGGACCAGATACCACACCTCTTGTAGAGCATACGGTGCACTAATGCTTCAGTTCAGATCGCTGGTTGTATCAACTCATGCCATAGTTAAAAAATCATACTACAACATAATCATTATGACAAAATTCCTGAGAAAGTATGGCGTCAAGTGTGATTTTGAGGAGAATACCCTGACAATTATGGGGCAAACCCTGCCCTTGGTATATCAGCAGAGAGGAGAAACTCCACTGAAAAAGAAGAATTATTTTGTAAAATTTGTTCAACAATGGCATAGTTACCATCCAATACAAGTTGGTTAGGTGAAAAATTAGGGAAATGCTGAAAGCAATTCTCAAAAATGTTGGATACCATTGCAGATGAAAATGTCAAACACCATTCCTCCAGGAACGCAAACAATTAACACAGGTTAACATTAAAAATCCTGGAACAGTTATAGGGAGAAGTCATTGGTCCATGGAATAAATCAAGACTGGAGCCATGGGTAGCGCTGGGGACTATAATGCCAGGTCACAGTAAATATGAGTGCTAATGGCCAATATGAGTAAACAAACTGATGAAAGTAGAGAAAAAGCAAGTCATCACATATTTACATTTAATCCTTAAAGTTGAAACAAAAAAATCCCATGACTTTATAACGTTAACAGTAATGGGATTACTGGTGGATGCTGCCAAAAGCATCAATGTATTGGTCAATCATGAGAAACTGGCTGGTTTATCAGATTGGCAGCAAAAAGAAGTGCTACAATTGCTTGAGATTTATTGGGTGATTTTGCACAGGATTCCACAACCTCAGATATGCCAAAAATGTGATCCATAAGGTCAACAATGGGGAATATCTGCCAATAATAATGTAATCTGTTTACCAGTCCAAGGCTTCTGAAGCAGTAGTCAGTGAAGAAATTAGCAAACTGGTTGAGAATGGACTCCTTGTTCCATGGGCAAGTCCAATCCTTATTGTGAAGAAAAAGGATGAATCAAATTGCGTGGTGATCTATCACCATTGGTTGAGTTAAAATTACTTAAAGGATTCATATCTACTGCTAAGGATTGATGATGCACTCAATCACCTAGAGGAACTCAAGTATTTTTTGATGATTTATTTAACCTTAGGATATTGACAAATAGATTTACCAAAGTAAGATTAAGAGAACCATGTGATAATCACCACACAAGGACTATACCAGAAGACCAGAATGCCCCAGGGATTGAGCAATGCGCCTGCATTTTCTAGAGCATGGATTCATCTTAAGTGATTTAAAATTATCTTGCGTTTTGGTGTATTTTATGATATTAACATATTAATCAGGACATTCACCAATCACCTGTGGCAATTAGAGGAAGTGTAAAAGAGCCTAGCGATGGAAAACTTAAAGAGCAAGCCAAGAAAATTCATTTCTTTAAAAAAGATATTGTATATTTGATGTTTGGCTAAACTCCAGCAGATTGCAACTGCACCTGCAGAAAACCCAGCCATTGATAGGATTTCAATCCTGAAGAGCATTTAGGACAAGTAAGTTTCCTTAGATGGTAAGCTACTATCAATAATCTATTAAGGATTTTTCTGGGATCGTTGAACCATTATTTCACCTATTGAAGGATCCAAAAAAGGATTCATGTGGAATGAGGAGGCCCAAGAATTGTTTGATGAGCTAAAGAAATACCTGATGACTAGTCCTGTACTGAGATACCCAAAACCAATTAAAAATTATTGTTCATATAAATGCCTCATTAACGGCAATTTCTTCCATTTTTGTTAAGTAAATGACAACAGGGAAGAGAATCTAGTGGCATATGTGAGTAGAACATTGTTGCCAGAAGAAAGGAACTACACCATTATGGAGCGCAAGTTCCTTGCAGTGATTTATGCTTGTAAACAATTTTGAGTTATGTTATGGGACACACTTCAAAGTTGTGACTGACCACTCGTCACTATGCCAGTTACACAACCTTAAAAAACCAGAGGGGAGACTGGTCCTCTGAGCTTTTGAAATGAAAGCCCAAGGGTTCTAAATTATACACTGAGCAGGAGAAGCACATTTAATTTGCTGATAGATTATCAAGTTTACTTGCTGGTCAAGTTGTGTACCATCAAGTGGATGAATTGTTCCAGCATATGATCAAAGGGAAGGTTGGGGATGATTCCCAAGAGATTTAAACCGCGCTGAAGAAAGTGATAGAAAATACTGTAATGAAGGATGGACAGCTATATAAGTTGATTGATGAAAAATGGTACTTCTTCTCTAACCCATTATAATGAGAAGAAATCATTCAAGATGCAAGCAAAGTTGTTGGGAATGGTGGCTGTCAGGATTCCTAACCAAATCAAAAATTCATGTGTATCTGATGAAGGGAATTAAACCTAATCTGATGATATAGATGAAACCATCGTCAGGGATAATCAACAACTAAATTTAAGGCCTTACAATATTGGGGTTCAACCCTGACGTGTGTGAATATATCTACTCAACCAAAACCCCCTAATAACAGGGTTCAAACCAGATCTATGCAGCAATCAAATCCTGTTTTATAGATTTAACCAAAATGCCACAGCATCCCCAATTGGTAATGAGTATAGATCTTAGCTCAGAAATACTTGGAGATTTACTGAGAAAACTTCCTGATCAACCATATAATCTAGTTTCTTAAGCAAATAAACTTTACTCTTTTTTAAATACTATTTTATCTTACTTCTATTAAATTACTGACAAAAATATCTATAAGATTACCACTCAAGAAACATTACCTGAGTGAAGACTTTTTCAGAAAAGAAAAGTAAAACTTATAATCCAACACCCAAAAACTTTGGGTCTCCTGGCCTCAAAAATAAAGGACGAGTGGTTTACCACCACATTCATCCCAACAAAACTGTGCTCCCTGTCAGGTATACCCTGAGTTCATGGTGAAAATTTAATACAATAAATGATAACAATTTGGCTTCAGATACCTCATTGGATTGTGACGCCACCCGTCTCAGTGACTGGGAAATCAATATGCACATGGGAGAAATGACAGCAACACACAACCTTCTATTTCCCACGTCATTGGAGGTGAACCTCCCCACTCCTTCTGCAGAGCAATATTGTCAGGGAAACGGCAGATAAAGGTTAGACTGGCCTGCCAGTCAGGATGCAGAAGCACCAAAAAGGCAAGCCCAAATGCAAGGGGAATTACCACTCAATTGATGATAAAGTGTGTGGGAGATAGTTAACAATTGGATGCTGACATGCCACAAGCATAAAAAGAAACCTAGCGAGAAACTAGGCTGTTGTAGCTCCAGGGCCAATGGGTATGAGCGTGGAGAGTTGTGAGTTTGATTTGGGTAGTTTAGTTCTTTCCATAGGAGAATTGGGTACAACAAAATTGATGAGGGTGAAGAAGTCGCCTGGAGTGGGATAGTTGGGCCCAAATAATACCAAGACCCTGCTGGCAAATGTCCTCCTCAATTGGGGAGAGTTCCACAAAATTTTTGACATGATAGGCCCAATTGACTGAAGTAGGGACCAAAGTTACTAACATGAATGGGATAGCCCATTTGATATGAGGCTTGTGAGGCCACATTGGAGATGTCGCAGAGGTTTGGCAGAGAAAAAATTGAACTTTAAACAAATAAATTGGAGCGTGGGAAGATTTTACTAAATTTAAAATATGAGAATTGGCCATTATTTCCTCAGTTATTATGACTGCTTAATAAATAATTAATTAAGGAGTAACTTAGGAAATCAGGACTGGGCCCCTCAAGAATGGCCTAACCTGGAGAACTTTGAGCAAGGGGTAAAAATGAACTTATTTAGAACTGGATTTGAAAGTGTCAGAAAATTGCTTTTCTGGTGCCATCGGGCTCTGCTGGTCAGCAGGCCAACTAGTATGAAGACTGATAGACCCTTGCCATTTTGCCTTAGGTGATGGGGCCAGCAGCGTCAGCTGACCCCTAGGAATGCCACCCGCACCATTTGGGGATCCCCTAGCCTAAACCACACCCAACAATAATAAACATAAACTTATATTAAAAGGGAGATCAGGCAAAGGGAGATATTTATTAAAAGGAAACACCAGGTATTTATATGTAAAAAGGGCTACTTCACCCATTGCTGACCTATTGGCTCATCGCTGTTTCTTTCAGCAAATTACTCTCTCACTCACTGCGCTTCTCTCTTCAGTGGAGTTGACTCTCTCACCCCATCCTTCCTGATCTCCAAATTATTTTTCTCATCCTCAGCCTTTTTTTGCTGGTGAACTGTATAAATATAATATAAATAAATAATAAATTGGGATTCAACTTATTAAGTATGCGCCAGAAACATCTTTGGTTGCTTAATAAACTTATAATAACTCAGATTCTTACCAATGACATGTTTTGACTCTCCTCGTCAAATATTCAGAAAATCGCCTTACTCAGGCCATAGTTATATATATATATATATATATTAGTTGCTGGAAATATCTTCAGCCGCCTCAAACTTGGAATCATTGGCTTCTGCCAACATATAATAATCAATATGATTGGATAATCCTCAGCTACTAGTCACCAGTGATCCATATACTAATTTGTAGCCATAAATTTACCCCTCTTGATAATAACATCCCAATTTTAGTGAAATACTGATTCAGCTAAACCCACATTGGGGAGCAACTATCAAGAAATCACCTGGTAACCACAAAATCCAGTCAATAAAACATTCTTCCAGGATTGGCCTACTTCATCCCAATATTGATTAATCATTGGAGAAATTAATCTGGCTAAAATTCTGACAGAAAGTATCAGAGGTGGGTTAAGTTGTTGTCAGTTCATCCATGGGCACTAAATTTTCAGATTTTCCAAAGTTCTGATAATTATAGCAGCAGCATCTCACCCAATGGACAACAAGAACCTCCCAAGGCCACCCCATGTAAGGACGGTCCCAAGAGGTCAGTATCAGGTTCAGGGCGCCCAACCCACCCATAACCAGTTGCTCTGGCATCCGTTTGCCAAGCAAGATCTGTCAGATAAAGACTTTTAAACTTTCAGGGTGGGTTTTGAACTGGTGACAACATTTCCCAAGTATCCAATGTCATTGGCAAGTTTTGCCAAAAATTTGACACTAGACACTTTATTTGCTGAAAGTAAACGCCAGTTAAACTTTTTGACAATGGTTTGGGTCTCTCAAGCCTTAATGCTGAAGGTTTGACACTAGATGCTTTCTTTGCTGAAAATACAACCCGTTGGGCTTTGTTGCTGATACTTTTGGGACTCTCAGGCCTTGATGCTAAAGGTTTATTGATATCAACTTCATTTGAACCTTTTTCTCAATGAGGATGCTGTCTATAAAATAGCTTGACACAAATTCCTTGATTTGCAGTACCAATTCAGCCAAAGTCAATACTGGGATAAGTGGCAGAGTCCTCAAAGGATAAGCTGTTACCCACTGCTCATTCACCACATGGGTGAGGTCACCCTGGGAGATGAGAGGGGCATCTAGAATTCTTGGAGCCTTTTTAGATATAAAAGGGAACACCACCCCCAAGCTGAGGGGACGCTCCCCTGGGCTTACATTATCATTCCCTTTTCCAAAAGGGGGTGCGCCACCATAGGAAATTGAGAGAGGGCCACATTCTTATAGGCCTTAGCAACTTGAACGCCATTAGCGTAACAATTCTTGAGGGAGGACGGAGAGCATCTAGGTAGCATGGAAAGCCTGACAAGCTCTAAGCAGTTGGCACAGTCCCAAGCGCCAACTCAGCTTTTTTGTAGGCTGGATAGCCTTTCCACATGACTAAATATTGAACTAAACAGCGTAATTTTCAGAAAGTCAGGATGCCCTCAACTTCAGCTTCCTCTGCACCTTCAATCTTAATAAACTCTAGTTCCAATGGGATTTCCCCCTTTGATGGGGTGTTATAAAATTGGCGTTATCAATGAGATACGCTGTAAACGTTTGCACAGGGTTTGACCCACTGAGCAATAGGACCAATGATATGAGGATCATTGACCTTAAACCAACAGAAATAAACTTATTAATAAATGTGGGGCACTTGCTCCCACTATACGCTTTTATTTAATATAATAACTGTAGCGGCCCTTCTTTGTTCTTCACACTCTAAACTATTAACAACCTAACCTCCTCAATCATCTCATCCCACTTGTATTGTAGCAACTTTGGATGGTACTGCTTTCATGGCTTAGTAATTCACTTCGCCATATCTCATTGGTTCCACCAATTCTTCATTCATTAATTCACAATCACCCAATTCAGCCAATTTCCCAAGAACCTAATATCACCTCATTTTGAGGCGCTCAAATCAATCATACTCATAACAACTTGGCGGATTCCATCCGTTCCACCATATCAACTTAGGGCTTATCATCCAGTCGCATCAGAATCGCGACATTACCCCCTCCTTGACTGGACAATAGGCTCCTATTGCTTATACTCCTGGAGAAACTTTGCATGCACTTGGTTGATGATCTAACTTCTAGCAGGGTCCTTGATAGTATATGCATCTATACCAGTCTTCTCAATAACCTTGAATGGCCCAATCCAGATACTGGCCAACTTGTGTTTCCACCTGAACCCATGTTGATCATGAAATAGAACCATGTCTCCATCTTTAAATTGTGCTAGGCAACTTCACCGTACCTGATCAGCAGCATCGTTTTTGATTTTCTTGACTAAGCTGAATGAGTACGCTTTAGTTTGTAATTTAATCAGCATATTCATTAGGGCGGTCAAATAGCGTTGTGGATCCATTCCGCCGGTGTCCTCTAAACAAGCATATAGGAGCGCAGGCAAAGTGGGGTGCCATCCATAAAGCAATTGGAATGGGCTTTTCCCCGTGGCAAATGGCAGCTAATGTTGTAGGCAAACGTTGCAGTAGAAAGGAGGGTACTCCAATCAGAGGGCCTATCCATAACCAACTTCCATAGTATGTTCACCAGAGTCCCATTGACCCGTTCAACCATTCCGTTGGACTCAGAGTGATATGGGGTTGTTAGAACCCCGTGGATGGCCATCATTTCATTGAGCTTGGGAAGTATGTGAGAGGTAAAATTAGTACCGCTGTCAGTAAGGATAAACTGCGGACAGCCATGACGCTGAATGATGCATTCCATTACAAACTTAGCCACAGTAACTGCCCCCAGGTCCCGAATGGGCCGCGCCTCAACCCACCTGGTCAAGTGGTCAATGGCCACCAGGATATACTTAGACTGGTTAGCCTTTGTTGGCAGAGGACCAATGACATCAAGGGAAACTGTATGCCAAGCAAAGTGTAGCTTCATTAACTGATATGAGGTCTTCCAGTGGAACGGCTTTTCCACTTGGCACTGGGGACAGGAGGAGATAGTATCAAGCACATTAAAGTTCATGCTTTCCCAGTAATACCAAGGCCACAATAATTACAACGTCTTGCACATGCCACCATGCCCAACTGCTTTATGTGTGCTCACGATAATGTTAGGCTGCATTGAAGGTCGCGGAAAGTTTACTGTGGAGTTGCTGATCCGCTTGTACAACTCACCATTCTTCTGGAAAGTATTGGATCGCATTTCATATAACGCCTTGATGACTTGTGGCGGCTCATCATTGTAGTTTCCACTGAGCATTTTGTCAAACATAATATCGCTCAGATCTGCCGTAACTGCAATGGTTGGTAGCCTCAACAAGCAATCAGCATTCTTATGTTTTGCTCTGGTTCAGTGAAAGATCTCCATGTTGTAAGTCTGTAGTTTAAGGCCCATCAGGATAGATGACCCTCCGGCTCCTTAAGGTTCTGCAACCAGCATAATGAAGCATGATCTGTTACAACTTTAAGCTTTACACCATGCAAATATACTCTGAATTGCTTGTATGCATAAATCACTGCTAAGCACTCCTGCTAAGTCACAGTACAATTATCTTCATGGCTATTCAGGCTCCAGCTGCAGTACGCCATTGGGTGCTCCTCCCTCTCATCATCTTTTTGGGACAGAACTGCCCCCACAGTGGAAAGAGATGCATCCGTCTGTACAATAAATTCCTTTTTGGAATTTGGGTAGCGTAGCACTGGCGCATTGATCAATGCTGTTTGAAGAGTATCAAAGGAGCGTTGACAGTGTTCCATCCATACAAACGTGGTATCTTTTTTTAATAATTCAAACAGCGGACCTCCAATACAACTAAAGTTAGGTATGAATCGGTGATAGTAGCCAACCATCTCCAAAAATACTTGTATATCTCGCTTACTGCTTGGTATGGTCATCTTCCAAATGGCTTCCACCTTAGCTGGTTGGGGCCTCAGCCCTGATGCATCAACTACATAATAAAGTTATTCTATCTGATCTTTAAAAAAGTGGCATTTCTGAGGTTTTATTTTGATGTTGGCCTTAGCCAACCGGCAAAATACCTCTTCCAAATGGTTAAGGTGCTCAGAAAACGTGTGGGAGAAAACGTTTATATCATCAAGGTATACAAGAACGCGGGACAGCTTCAAATTGCCAAGGATGGTGTTCATTGCCCGTTGGAACGTAGCTGGGGCATTACATAACCCTTGTGGCATATGTGTTGGTTGAAAGAGCCTTTTTGATGTGATAATGGCACATTTTTCTTGTTCCACCACAGGTAACTCGATCTGCCGATAGCCAGATATTAAGTCCATTGCAGAGAAGTAACGAGCTCCCCCCAACCAGTCCAATGCATCATCAATTCGTGGCAAAGGGTATGAGTCCTTTTTTGTAATGCTGTTGAGCTTGCGATAGTCTATAACTACCCAGTTAGTACCATCCTTCTTTTTAACAATTAGGACAGGCAAAGCCCACGGACTCTTTGATGGTTCAAGAATTCCTTGATCCAACAGTTTATTTATTTTTGCTGTGATGACTTCTTCCGCTTCTCTATATTGATGGGTTTGGTCGAGATCTGAAGGGGGGATGATCTCTAGTGTTCACGCGATGGATCATTCCTTGGGTGCACCCCAAATCATGATCATCGACAGCAAAATCTCTTTGTATTTTTGGAATAAAGCTTCCACTTAATCCATCTGATCTTCTGTTAACCACATTACTTTTCACGTGGTACAACTGCCATTACACCGCTGTGTTTCAATGGCCAGACCAAAATCATCCAATGTACTAAACTCATGAATCCTGAGGACCTCCTCAACTGGAATAAAATGTAGAAATGCAACTACTTAGTTTTGGCGGATTTGCATTAGTTTATTCTCGAGATTTGCTACTAAGACCTTGATCTCCCCATGCCCTGGGAGTATAATGCCTGGGGTCACGTGGGGCTCAAGCCGTGATTGTTGATAGGGCCCAATGACCTCCCCATATAGCCCAGCAGGCACTTTCATCTCTAACTCAGTGCTTATAATTGCTTGATGGCCCGAGGGAATAGATATAGAGCCAGCAGCTCTAAGCGGTAGGCCTTGATATTCATAAAATTTGTTGAGGAAGGGCCCACGTCTTGCGCTTAAGTTGATGGTAGTGAACCAAAAACCACCCCATCACCATATACAAGGTTAATATGACTCATGTGTACTGGATCTTTTGGCATTCCGCTGGAGGTAAAGTAGATTGGGATACGCTGCCCCAGAATTTCAAATGTCTCAGCAGTCATATCAACAACAGCCCCATAGTGGCGCATAAAAGCGGTCCAGATTTAAAAATCATAGTTATTATTTGGTAGCACTATAGCTGGGGCTACAATGACAATTGACCTGAATCACAAAGGTAGTGCTCTGTACGCTCCTTCAGTGACTGTGTTTTCTGCACCTGCAGTTCCATACACCATATGATGTTCCACGTCAGGATTTAACGCCAGCCTTGCCACCAACTTTGTGGACACCTTGTTGATTGGGGCACCCATATCAATTATTGCACAAACTTGGGTTTTTGCTATAAAAGTGTAACAGTAAGGACACTCAGAAAAAGATACATTAGGATTGTTTATAACATGGACATTTAACGCATCACTTTTCCCAAGGAATCTCATAATACCCTCTCCAATTTTAGGGTATTTTTAACAATATCTTTCATAGGGAGGGCCACATTCACCCCTTCTATGAGAAGCGCATCACCATGTGGATTTGGTTCGTCAGAAGAAAACTGATTAAACATTTGACAGGCATAAAGCTTTGGTTGCTCCTGGAGGCCTGCTTCAGCCATATTCATGAATTGCGTTTGTGTTAGCACATTTACCCCTCCAACTGGCTGCTGATATAGAAAGGTGTCTTTGTATGTAGAAGCTTCCGCCAGCTGTGTAGGAATAGGTTCAGATGGGACGTTTTGAGTCAGAATAGCGGAGATAGGGAGTACCATCTCTACTCCGCTCTGACTTTTCCCTAATTATAATGCTCCCACAATAGGTACTGAACCTGATGATTATGACAACTCCTAGCCAGGTGCCCCGGCCAACCGCACTAAAAGCAATTAACCCTATGAGACCTGCATCCTTGAGTGTTGTAAAATGGTCACCAAAAAGGGTGGACTGGTATTGAACAGCGTAACCAGGCCCATCCTGGGAAGTGAACTGCTTCTGGCAACTTTTTGAAAACAAGGCTGGTGATGATAATAAGACCAGGGATTGCCAACCAGGCGCTGAACAGGGAGGGATGATTCCTCCATATAAACAAGGCTAGCAGTGGAAGCATTAGGGTTCCGCTCTATACTAGGTGGAGGGAAGGTAGCAGATAGCTGGCGTAGAATTTGAACAAGTTTAAGCAAAGGTACATTGACCTCTATATATGAAGCCAAAGCATTAAAAAGCTCTCAGTATGGTTTCACAGCAGAGGTCAACGCTATGCTTGCATCACATTCAGTTAAAATTCCTGCCCCAATTAACACATGGGCCTCTGCTGAGAATCGATCAGCAAACACAATGAGGGTCTCATCAGGTTGAAACCCAATGGTTAGAAACTCAGCTTTTCTTTATGACATTTTCGCGGTTTCGCCAAACAACTGCAGAACCATCTTCTTAACTTCATGGTATGAAATAGAACTAGCTGAGAGGTAACAAATGACTTGATCAGTGCTCCCAACATCCAAAGAGGAGAGCAATAGTTTCACCCTCCGTTGATCCAAAGAACCTTCAGTTGCAAACTCAAATTGGTGAAAGAACCCATGAATATTTCCTTCGCAATCAAATGGTGGCAACTTATCACTGTAAACCTTTTGGAGCAACTCATCTTACTTTTTGAGCACAGTATCTAATGTGAGTCTCAACTCCTCATATGCAACAGAGTCAGCATTTTGGGCAAATTTATTATCATAACAACCTGGATGAAACATAGATGGCAGCTGAGTGTTCATTGTATTGTTATTGGTCAATGGGCCCCCTGTAGTGAGCACCACTGTTATAAAATTGGCGGTATTTGAGAGATATGCCAACGGATTTTTGCACAGGGTTCAACCCACTGAGCAATTAGGACCAATGATATGGTGATTGTTGTCCTCAACACAACAGAATAGCCTTATAAATATATAAATATATATGGAGCACTCACTCCTGCAATACTCTTTTATTTAATATCTTAATAAAGCGGATTCTTGCTGATCTACTTACTTTTTAAAAAAAGTAACAACCTACTACCCTTGATCATCTCATCCTGCTTGTATTGTAGCAACTTCGGATGGTACCACTTCCATGGCTTAGTAATTCACTTCACCATATCTCATTGGTTCCTTCAAGTCTTCCTTTGTTAATTCATGACCACCCAATTCGGCCAATTTCCCAGTAACCCAATATTGCCTCATTTTGATGCGCTTGAATAAATCATACTCATAACTATATGCGGATTCCATTTGTTCCACTATATTGACTCAGGGCTTATCATCCAGTCATATTGGAATCATGACAGGCTGCATCCTTGTTGTCACTTTTTTGTGGGACAACGAAGTGCACGCTATTGTATATGTTTACACCTTGACCTGTGCACAAGAACGTCAGGAATTTTTCTCATTGGTCAATTCCATTCTGTTGCCCCAAGACCCTTTTGTCATTGGCAACATGAACTGCTGGTTGAGCCCATCCACAGATCGCTGGCCCTCATCACCTACGCCCCCACAGGGGCACTTAAAACTCCACATTATCAAAGCTACCCTAGGGTTGTTCAATACTTTGCCACGTCATGCTCCACTACTCCAGAAATATGTCGCGCCCCCACATCCACAATGGCCAGTTAAGGTACATGTCCCGCATTGACCTTATCCTCACGCCATTGAAATTTTGTACCCAAATTTCCCATTTCACCATGACAAAAATTGATTTCTCTAACCACAGGATGGTATTGATCTCCTTCCATATATCCAACCCAGCAGCTCAGGCTCCAAAATGGTGCAAACTTCACCCAGCCGAAATTGCATCACCAAGATTCTCCTTATGGGTGGAATCTGCAACCATGGCTCCAGAGTTTGTCACACCATTTTGTGCAGATCCAATTTCCACATGGTCTACCTTCAAGGCGAGCACAATCTGCCAGGCTCGCCACCTTTCCTCCCACCACTCACGGTCTGCCTTGGCAGTTATTTCGCGCTCTCTGGCAGAGTTGGACCACCTGGAGTCCAATGTCCCAGCTGCAGGCTACAGCCCATCTTGGGGTCACAAGTGGGCGGAAGTAGCCACCCACCTTAATGCTCTAGTGAGATAACACAAGCATCAGGTTTGTGTTCAGTACAAAGCTAAACACATTACAGTGCGTGACACGTTCTTCACTTACTTTTTACGAAAATCCTTTGCACCGCGCCAGAGCTTGGCCTGCACACAGGTGCAAAGGCCAGACAATTCTGTAGAAGATATGCCGGCTGGTGTGGCGATTAAAATACAAAACTATTACTCTGAGTTGTATTAATCCAAACCAATTCAGCCAGCTGAAATGGCAAATTTTCTTGATAGTTCACACATCTGCACCATTTCCCATTTCCCAGAGTTGATGAATTTGATTACTCGGGACAAACTCTGGTCCGCCGTTCATGGTGCACCATATAGGAAATGCCCAGTCCCAGATGGCATACCTTATGATTTTATAAGAAGTATTTCAAGGATTTATCCCCATTGCTGCTTGCCCCTCTTAACCAAAGCCTTTATGGAAACGCGCCTCCTACCAGGAGGGCAAGAGGACTACACCATTTAGCTATTTAAAAAAGGAGATAAGCTGGACTTGGCCAACTTGTGCCCCATTTTTCTCACCAACTCTGATACTAAACTTTTTACTAAAATCATGGCTAACCGTCTAGGGATTGCTTCCTCTGCTTTCATCTCCCCTGAACAATTTGGTTTCATACCCAGAAGGTCAATTTGGGACAACATACACACCATAGTCAAGTCTGTCAGTACACGGCCTCTGGAGAACTTGTTTCATTGGACCAGAAGAAGGCCTATGATAGAGTCAACTGGGACTACCTCAGAGCCTGCCTCCACCAGTTCCGCCTACCCCCTCAATTCATCAATTGGGTGATGCTGCTAACAGAATTCACCACAATGGCTGTTCATGGCCCTGGCTTTCTCACAGATGTAGTCCGCCCTCAAGAGCCTAGCCAAGGGGACCCTCTTAGCCCACTCTTGTATAACTTAAGCCTTGACTCACTTCTTTGCAACATGAATGCCCGCCTTACTGGGGTCCATGTGCAAGGCCAAGCCCCAGTCAAGATGTTTGCATTTGCTGATGACTGTGTGGTTGGGGTGTCTAACAATCAAGATGCACAAGCGTAGAAGCTCTTATCCAGGTTTACTCCAGGGTAAGCAATGCTGCACTCAACGCCTCCAAAACTAAAATCATTCTCCTTGGTCAGTGTCAAGCCCGCTGGGCCCCAGTGCCTTGTTTCCAATCTGCCCCTTCAACTAGCGCATGAGTTAGCTTGCCCTGCCCACCACACACCACCCCGCTTGTGTTCCCCTTTGTGACAAGCCCCACCGTGGGCCCTGTCCACCATTTGGGGGTGTGGATGGAGGCAGGAGGGTACGCTTCAACGGTGATGGAAAACCACATCCTAGACAATGTTACGAAACACATAGCTTCCCTCAGAGCCCGTCAGACTTCCCTTACAAGCAGGGTAGTTCTAGCCAACTCTATGCTCCTCTCCAAAATTCAGTTTGGGGCCCACGCCATCGATTTTTCACAAGTTTCTTCAAATCACTGTATGCCCTTCTGCAAGGATGGTTTTGGTCGGGACACCCACCACCAATGCGCCTGGATGTAATGTTTGGCCCTCGCCATAGTGGTGGTATGGGCCTGCTCAACTTTGAGGCCCATGCTGCCAAAATCCTTGGCACCTGGATTGCTGATGTTACCAACCCTGTAATTTCAGCCCAACACTGGTCCCGCGCAGCCCGCTCCAGCTTCTCCCGCGCCCTAGGCCTCACCAACCCATCCCACCCACACTATCTGTTGAAGTATCTGGCTTCCCATCCTTCGGCAGTGGGCCCACATGGGACGCCACCCCACTTCAAAAGGATCCTCCTCTCCATGTGGAGCGCTAAGTGGAGGATTTGTATTTGTGGGCACACCTCCCAGAGGGGGAGCCCCTCTCCTCAGTTCACCCAGGAGGTACAGGGACTTCCCATTCTGAACTGAGTGATACCCATGAGGCCCCATACCTTGTCCAGGGTGGACTACCTGGATATGATGGACATTCCCTATCCCCCTGATACCCAAAAATTCATATGGAAGTACGCCCATCACCCTCTTCTGCAGCCTCATATCCGCTCACATGTGTGGTGCTGCTTGAGATGGGTGTACCATACTGACAAATGCTCTAACGCTTTGTACTCATCCTGTGTCATGTGTGGCCAGTATGGAACGCTGTTTCACAGCCTGGAAATGTGCCCTCCATCTAAAGCGATTTGGCGTGAGGTGCAACGTATACTTTTCCAGGATCAGGCACAGCCCTTCAGTCTGTTTAGGGACATGTTTGCTTTATCAATGGCCTCCCCTCTCCCACCCTCCCTTTGTGCCTTGGTGGTCGCAATCGGCATGTGGACTATCCACATAATTGTCTTGGATGCCATCTCAGGCTCCACCCCCACCCTCCAGGAAGATTTCCGCCGGTTTAGGTCACACTTAGTGGACTACCTTCAAGCGTGGATGTTTGGATACCTCCCACCACGTCGCATTCACTTGGTCTCATCCTGGTTCCCAGTTTGGTTCATCAACTCAAACCCTTCCTCCACATGTGCTCATTAGTGGCGCCTGCCCCTATACACGTGACCCCCTCCCAGTATTTGCGTTCCTGCTGGCAACAGGAGATAGCATTAGCTTCTCTGGGGTGCCCTCCTCTTGCAGGAGTTTCTTTCTTCTATGGTGTCTTATTGGAAGTGTCCATCCCCTAGTCGGCTTTCTTGCAATAAATTTAAAATCTAAAATATGTTGAAAATGAGCTCAACAAACCTTTCTTTCACTTAGATCGACTAAATAGAAGCCAAATTTTGAGTTTTTAAAAAAGTACAAAAAACCAGCTGCTTAATTGAGCACTTTCATCAAATATTAATGTCATCAACGCCTGCTCCCCCAGCTTGTGGTGGTAGTGCGCCATCTTCTGGCGTCCTTTGCTACCACCAAAGTGTGTCTAGGCTGGCTCTGCTAGCTCTCCCAATGCCAATGAGCATTACATCTCACCTTGGGACTTAGCCCACCATCTCACATGATCACAGGTGGTGCTCTGGAGCCCTTTTGTGCTACCCTAGAGCAAGCTTTATTTAGCCTCTGGGTCAAATATGAAATTTTTTCCCATATGAAAATGTGGCCATCATTGAGATGGCCATGGCAGTTTTTAAACCTGCCAGATATATTGATTTTTGACCTTTCAAGGGCCATATTGACCTCAGATTTTGATCTGAGGCTGATGTGGCAGCATATAAGCTGCCAATTTTTTTACAAAAATATCCCAATTCCTTAATATTTACACATGCTCCCTGATGAGGCCACTTTGGTGGTCCAGTTTGCTGGGTTGCCATCATTTCTCTCCCACGAATGCCTTTAACACAAACTGATGGAGGGTTTGGCCGTTTAAAGCACAGACCCTATCTTGCAGTTTGTGGTTCCTAATGGGGCAGAGAGGTTGGCAGGGCCTCACGCCTTTGCAATAATCCGCCCTTTCCATTGTGACACCCACCTTATAATTCCCCCCAAATTGTGATAAAATCACGCCTGATAACCCTTTTTGGGCGCATGTCAAAAATGGCCACACCATATGCCCCTTGTGCTTCAAATTAGATCATTTAAAGTGCAATTGCCCCATGGCTTCCACTTCCACCGCTCCTCCTTCTGGCTTTGGGCCAGTTGCTGCCTTACCCAAATTTTTTGAGTGAGGTGCGATCCTCCCACCCCCAACCAGGGTTAATTCTGGTGCTGCTTCCAAAGCAGCAGCCGTTCAAGTTTAAATTTCTTTTAAAAGTTAATCAGAACTATGGAATCCTAAATTAATGACTGAGACAGTTTTGGCTGAGCTGCTGCGGTCAACTGTTCACAGCCAATTAGGATCCACCACTGCAATGACTCCAGTTGTCAGTATTCTCCCTTTATTGGTGGAAGCCCCTACTAGGGGTCACGACCACCTATGAGTGGATGCCAGATTGAGCCCCCCCATTAACTTTGGTTGAGCCTGATCTGAAGTATCAAAGATCAGCCTCAATAATTAAATTATAGTTAAAATTTAAATTTGACACTGGCGACTAATGCAAAGGATGTCAAAACTCAATTGGATCATGGAAAAATACCTTTTGGCGCTTGCACCTCTAATCAAATTACCCCTTTGGGCGCACCGGTAACTTATGCTGAGGATGCGCCCATTCCCCTTGTATTTATATTTATTCAGCTTCAGCAAACAATGCCAAGACTTTTCAAATATTTCCTTTCCTGATCCATCAAGGTCCTATAAATACCTTGAGGATCAATTTAATTAAATCACTGTTTCTCACCTATTTCTTTTCCATTTTAGCTTTAATTTGGGCCTTAATGGCCTATTAACTCGCTGGGAGCTTCAGGGCCCTGAATAATAGAGGCTAGGTTAGAGTTCCTCCCACAAAGACCAAACAGTGGTGCTCACTACAGGGGCACCTGAGTTCTCAGTGTGAGCTAAAATGGAAGGAGGAGGGGCAGTCCCTGGCCTCTGACCCATGAGGGAAGCCAGGATGGGGGCTAATGGCCCCTGAAACTAGCCTGGGCAGCTAAGCCCAGGTTTCCAGGTGTCATCCTGATGCCAGATCCTCCCGATGCCAGCCCCCATGCTGATACTGACCCCAGCGTTGATGCTGGGTGTCAACCCCAATGCCAGGACCTCCTCCCAATGCTGGCCTCAGTGCCAATGGCAGGTGTCAACCCCAATGCTGGGACCTCCTCCTAATGCTGGCCCCTGCACTGATGCTGGGTGCCAATCCCAATGCCAGCTCTACGCTGATGGCCCCACCTCAGCTCTGACCCCTAATCAAGGCTTGGGGGGTCTGTCAGGATCCTCCCTTTTATTGGGGGAAGCCCTGACTAGGGGTCATGACCCACCTATGGGTGGATGCCAGATTGGGCTCCCCATTAACTTGGGTTGAGCCTGATCTGAAGTATTAGGGATTAGCCCTGATAATATAATTATAATTCAAATTCAAATTCAACACCAGCGATTAATGCTGAGGATGTCAAAACAGAATCAGGTTGTGGCAAAATCCCTTTTGGCGCTCACACCCCAATCAAATTACCCTTTTGGGCACACTGGCAACTTATGCCAAGGATGCGCCCATTCCCCTTGTATTATTTATATTTATTTGGCTACAGCAAACAATGCCAAGACTTTTCAAATCTTCCCTTTCCCAATCCATTGAGGTCCTATAAATACCTTATAGGTCAATTTAATAAAATTACCGTTTTTCACCTCTCTTTTTTATTTTTAGCTTTACTTTGGGCCTTAATGGCTATTAACTCACTGGGGGCTTGGGGCCCTGATTAATAGGGGGTGGGTTGGAGTTTCTCCCCAAAGTCCTGACACCAGTGGCTGGCCTGGAATTAGCCAATTTAAATCCACTTGAAGCGCTTGAATGGATTGATGATACATATCAGCCTTATAATGTTAAGCCTGATTTCACCTTTGAGAATTTTGTTTGTAAATCCTCACAATTCACATCCCCACCATTTTAGATCTAAAAATGGTTTCCTGCATATAGAAATAAAAACAAAATAATGGTAAAGGCAGCAGCTGCTCCCACCAACACCCTCCTCTGCCAACATCTTCATGGGGCGATGGAACCCCTTGTTGAGGTATTCCCATCCAAAATTTCCCCCATAATTTTGATGAAGATGCAGAATTTGAAATTGAGGAGCTCTCTTTTGGAGTGATCCATGCTTGCATTGATGCGACTAAAACTTCTCTGTTTAACCCCAATTATTCCAAACATACCAACGCATCAAGTTTTTACTTGTGTGATGGCTCTCATCACTTTCGCTGATCATCAACTTGCTCAATACATTGAGGTGATGGACACCGCCAGCCTCATTAACAAAGAAATCCACAATTATACCTCCTTATGTCACATGTCGCTGATTACCCAAAACCTATGTTGTCTGCCATGGTCCACCAGCTAAAGTGGGCTCTAGACAAAAGTTTTAAAGCTTCCTCGCCTTCTGATATGGCTTCCTAGGCTGATAACTTATGGGATATATTAGGAATTTTTTTCCATTTTTAATAATCCCTTTATTTGGCTCATTCGCAAATAAAGATGCATGGCAGCTCCCCTTTTAGGTTGGGCACTACTAGTGCTAAAAAGAGGATGAGCTCAACAAGTGATCTTGGTCAAACATTGGCCTCATCCTTAACGCTGTTCTGGAGCCAGACACTGCTATTGGCATGCAGTGTCACTATGACTGTGGTTTAAGAATACTTCATGACTCCTTGACATGGCATGTGGGTTTAGGGATGGATCTCTGCCGGTTTATCCATTATGAGTTGGTGACCTGGCTAGTAACATTAAAGTTAACTGTAGCATACTGGTGCAAACCCGCCTGTTACATAGTTGGCTTATAATTTCACAATTAACTTAATGTATGTTAAGAGTTTTATAATTATTTTATAATTTTTCAAGTTGTTAACAAGTATCTTATGCTTTGTTTTAAAAAATATTGGTTTCTTTAAAAGAATAATAATGTTATAATCTCATCATATTCATCTAACCTTTTTTAGCACTAGTGGTGCCCAACCTTAAAAGGGGAGCCGTTACACATCTTTACTTGCAAATGGATCAAACATAGGGATTATAATAGATAAAAATTACCAATATGCACCTCAGCTAACAGCCTAGGAAGCCATATCAGAAGGCGAGGAAGCTTTGGGGAAACTTTTGTCTGGCGCATGCTTTAGCTGGTGGATCATGGTGGACAACATAGGGGTAGGGGCATCAGCGACATGGGGCATGAGGAGGTAAGCTGGGGGTTCTCTTTGTTAATAAGTCCAGCAGTGTCCATAGCCTCAGCATATTGAGAAAGTTGATGCTCAGTGAAAGTGATAAGAGCAGGCACACAAGTGAATGATTTGATGCGCCAGTGGGCTTCTGGATAATTGGGGTCAAAAAGAGTAGTTTTCGCTGCATCAATACAAGCGCAGCTCACACCAAAAGCAAGCTGCCCAGTTTAGTACTTCGCACTCTTTAAAACAATGGGGAAAATTGGGACTAGGAATACCCTCAACAAGGGGCTCCATTGCCTCATGAATATGCTGGTAAACTAGAGTGTTAGCAGGCGCAGCTGCAGACTCACCTGCCAATTTATTAACATTTTAGTATAAACTGGAAAACCGTTTCAAAGGCAAAAACAGTGGGGACGTGAATTGGGAGGGTCAACAAAGAACTCCAAAGCAAAATACAGCTTCACATGGTATGGCCGTTCATCCTCATCAATCCATTTGAGAGCCTTGAATACATTTGATTCAGCAAGCACTGGGCCAGCCACTGGAATTGGGGAAGTGTCAGAAGCTTATTGGTTACTCACTGTCAACCATGGCAGGTCAGCTGAAAATGGTTTAGCTATTGACTCAGGTATCCATAATCTAGTCGAATTGATATTAAAATTTTTAAATTTTGATTTTAATTGGCCGCCGTTTTTGGAGCAGTGCCAAATTGACCCAAGGTTGGGGTGGGTGGATTAAGCCAATTCAAAAAATTGGGGTGAAATGCCACTGGCCCAACGCCCAAGAAAGAACAGCAGAAGTGGTGGAAGCAGAAAGTGTGGGGCACTTGCACTTTGAGTGTTCAAGCTCAAAGCACAAGTGGCAAATGTCGCGGCCATTTTTTGATGCACGTCCAGAATGTGTGATCAGGGGTGGATCTGATCACAGTGTGGGGGGATCATAAGTTGGGAATTGCGATGAAATGGGTGGATCGTCACAAAGGCGCAAGGCCCTGCCAGATAATCCACCCCATTTAACTCCAAGAACTGCAAAATGGGGTCCACGCCATAAATGGCCAAACTCCCCAGAAGCTCATGGCAGAGGCGTTTGGGGGAGAGATGGGAGGGCAACCCAGAGAACTGGACCACCAAAGTGGCTTCATCTGGGAGCCAAGTTCAAATTTTGGGGAGGGGATTTTTTAAATTAACTGCAGCTTGGCTACTGCTGTTGCATCAGCTTCAAAACAGAAGCTGAGATCAAAGTACCCCTTAGATAGGTGGAAGTCAATATAGCTGGCAGGTTTAAAAAATGCCGTGGCCATCTCAATGATGGCTGCAATCACATATTGGAAGAGATTCTCATATTTGACCCAGAGGCTGAAACACAAATTGCTCCCTGGGAGTACCAAAGGGCTCCAGAGAACCACCTGGGATTTTGTGAGGTGGTGGGTCAAGTCCTGAGGGAGAACATAATGCCCAGTAGCGTTGGGAGGGCTAGCAGAGACAGCCCAGGTGTGATTTGGTGGCTGCTGAAAGATTCCAGATGGAAGCACACCTCCACCCCATTCTGGGGCAGCAGGCATTAATTGTATTAACATTGGTAAGTCTTGGCTTGAACAAACGTTCATTTCTTGTATTTTAAAAATCCGAAATTGGCTTCAATTTAGTTATTGAAGCAAAAGAAAAATCCCACTGCAAGTCTTACTGAGTTACTGAAAGAAGAAAAACACAATGGTAGTATCAGAACAAGCTGAATCTGGATTTTTGGGAGTAGTACCTTAAGAAAAAAGCTCATCCTTGGGAATACAAGGAACAAGGAATTGGAAAGCCACTTGAGAATATCCTTTAGACAACAAGGTGTTGTATAACCCTGACCTGGGGAAAAACAGGTTTACCAGACCTTATTATCAAAAGAACACCTGAACTAGGCTGGAACATCATGTGACCATGGGAACTGCGCTCTGTAGAGGCAGAAGAAAGGAGGACATGGAACAGAAACGTGCAAAGAAGAAGGACTAAACCAATATGCATTGAGCATGGAATGTAGATGGAACAAGATCACTCCAAATTTAAACTATGTTGAGGGACTCAGTCTGAATCCACGTGGCATATGCCCCTGTAAATCTTCATTGCTGGATAATCTGGTCAAACAGGGGGATGTGTTAAGATTTTTGCCCGCATTTCCCAGCTTCTTCGATTAAAATTAATCTGCTGGTCCACTAGGGGATTCATCCCACTAGTGGATGTTGGAGTTATTGATTTTTACATACAATAACTATTGGAAGAGAAACATTTGAGCGAATATCTATTGATCTGCCAGATTATGATATGATGGATTGATGAGTGTTTTGTCAGGGATGAAACCTGACAATAAACAAGCAATTATGGAGTCTATTTCAATTATTATTAATATAATTGACTTATGTCGGACAAATGCCCTCTCAGCTGCAGAGGAAAAATGTCTTGGGTCATAATCAGCCAAAATGGGGAAATGTTGCCATTTTATGAGTTTACAATGAATCAAAAAGCAATTTTAATAATAAAAATGATAGAATCAAACAAAAGACCCTGGTCATTTCTCAGTGGAACCCTACAAATTGGGGTAACACCATTTTGAATCTGGTATGGGAAATAAACTAAAAATTGAGCGATCAGCTTACTCTGACCATGTGCAGGACTTTACGTGACCATCAGAAGGTACTCCCCCAGCTATGCCCAGGTCCCTTCCAACATCTACACGGGGACTGCCCCTTTTATAGGCGTGGTGGGGTTTCTAAAGGTGAAAAGATTTTCTCAGATGGGGCTTGGCTGAAAATATCAAGTCATTAACTCATGAGCACATTTTGGCCAAAGCAATTCCCCATCTGTCATTTAATCAACCCAATGCAAGTTTGTCAAGCCTTGATAGGCTCTAATCGCATATTACCTAATTCAGACTAGGCTAAGCTTCAAACATATCCTTGAATCCCCCTCAACCCTCAAAATACTTTAAATACTGAATGGTTGGATGTTGAGGAGGATCACTTCCTTTTTCCTCGCGCTTATAATAAAAATTATAAAGTCCAATTTTTATTATATTCAATTTTTAATTTTATCTAAATCTTTGTGGAATCCAGCGGCGTAAAAGCACCAGCGAGCCAAACACAGCTGGTTTACCAAAGATGGTGCTCACTACAGGGGATCCCTGTAAACCAAAAATAGTTGCTCTTGAAAAGCAACTAGAAAGCGCTTTGTCCCGCCTTAAGAGGCTTGAGCAGAGCCCTTACAAACTCCCCTTAAGGATAAGTACATCCCTGGTGAAGGGAGCATTGCTATCTTTTTGAACGTATATGAAGCTACTATGGATGGCGCAACTAACAAGCAAAAAGTTCACCACATCCTTCCTGGTTTAAGCCGCTAAGCTCAAGAGATGATAGTACCTAACTTGAACTCTTTATACACCTGGTCAGAGGTGAAAAAGGCTCTTTGGCTGAATTTGGATCAAAACAGAGTCTATATTGGGAAAAACATGCCTTTATGCGCCTTAGCATATATGGGGTGAATCACCTATTGCCTTTGCCGAACGATTTTAACTCACTGTACAAAGGTTGTCAACCTCAAACATGATTACCCTTGATGATGCTATTGCTGCCCTCTTAACTCGGTTAGCATCTTATCTTTCTCTAGTCAGACATATCATCTCAGTGAAACGCTACTTTAAAACCATCCGCAACATCAAAGAGGCTTTGTTAGATGTGGCCAAATTTCATTTAGGTGCCATTACAAATGAAGCTGAGTGAATCCTTCAGTTCTCACCATTGAGGAGCTACCGCCTGTTGAACAGTTGGGGGTGAGCCCACCTGTGTATATCCTTCCTGCAAAACCTGCTCTCAGTGGTCTTAAAAAGGTTATCCTCCTTCTTATGAATCAGAGACCTTTAAAGTAGCAAATACCATAATTCCGCACAAGCTCACTAAGGCCGCTGTGCCTTACTTTCCAGCTAAGTTGGTAAATGCGCGCCCTAAGGCTATTAAATCTCCTGTGGCCGTCTCACCTACCTCCATCGCAGCCTTGTCATTTGTTGAGAATAACCTTGGGGACAAATCTGAGTTGAGTTATGATGACGTTGGTTACTATATGTTGGGAGACCCCACAGAGGTAAAGGTTCCTGATCATTTAAATGCTGGAGGAAAAAGAAGCTGCACAATTCAGCGGATGCTAGAGGCAACAAAAAGGTATTCGGATGCTTTTTATGCTGTAGATGAGGTCATGATTAAGCCTAGTGAACAACGAGTGATTGATACAAAAGTCACGCTTCATATCCTACGCCACTGTTTATTGCACCTTGTTAGTATTGAGGGCGTCAGTCCCTTGGAGCCTCAGATATTGCCTGGTATTCTTGACCCAGCCTACCAGAGGCCCATTACGCTGCTGTTGGGAACCTCACCTCAAAAGACATAGTTGTGAAAAAACACCAGGAGATTGGTAGAGGATTGTTAGTCCCTGTGGAGGACACTGAACAAATTCAACCCTTTGGCTCTATGATGGATATGGGCCTGCCTGCAGATAACCTGGTTTGTACCTTACCAAACGTCCATATCTCAGATGAGCTGACCTCAGATGAGTTGGAGAAAGTGCTTACTCTTCTGGATGAGTATAGTGATATATTCTCTAAATCTGATAATGATTATGGGCATATGAATGTCTGGTGCCTCTCCAATGATGTGGGTGATGCCCATCCCATTTGGTCAAAATCTTATCACAAATCAAAAGTAGAAGAACAGCAAATGAGGACTGAGCTTCAGCAGTTACTAGATGTGGGGCTGTTAGTATCTTCAAAAAGCCCCTGGTATTCCCCTCTCTTGATAATAAAAAAGAAAAATGGCGGTAAACAGATTGTCATGGATTACCACAAGTTAAATAACCTCACAAAAAATGATAGCTACCCTATTAGAATTTCATGAAAATTTACTATAAGCAGTCAATATGAAGGCTACAAAATTATTAGTTCCGTGGCTCTAGTGAAGATCAACACAATTGCAACAAAGTTATTAGTTCCATTGATATAGTTGATTCCAATCAGAAATACAGAATCCTGTATAAAAATAGAACAAAATTTGACTACGCAAGGCAAGAATTGAGGTACTTTATTAATTATAAAACCAGAGATATTTATAGGGATAATTTTGTGTTTTTTATCGAGGATTTCCTTGATTCACCCAAGGTAAGATCTTTTCTACCAGAGGACTGATATTGTTGATTATCATTATCATATCTAATAGGGCTTTAGTTAGATGCAATTGACATTCTTAATGAGGCCTAGCCCCTTCAAAATGATTAGTCATTTCGAATTGCTTGCCATCTCAAATTACTGAGTTTCTTTGTGTTGATTAGATTCACCCATCGTAGGAGGTTGATAACTCTGAAGAGACTTTCTTTGGTCAAATTAAGAATCAGAAATATTTGTTCTAGATTTCTCCATCTTATTAGACCAAGATATCAAATCTCAATCTAGAGTACTTTTGGTCATCTTAGTTGTATATCCAACAATGCCCCCCTTAAGATCTTGCCTAGGGGGCACATACTTGCAAAGAAACCTACTATGCACTCTATTGACAACAGTACCAGTATCAATAGAGGCAATGGAGTATTCAACACCCTGACAATAGACAATATGGTAAGGACCAGCCCATAAGGGGTCCAGTTTATGAATTCTTCCTCCTGGCCTATGGTGGTAGAAGAGTACAAGGTCTCCGACTTGATATTCTGGTAACGTAGGTCTAATAGCGTTGGTCCAGGTTCCTTCCTTCAAGGTGGTAGTGGCAAGGGAACTTGAAGATAATGCTTGTAATCAGATTATTTCATCATCCAGTCTCCTCATCGCTAAATCAGTGGTTTGTGGGGTAGCCTCTTCAAGTATAGGTTGTACACTTGAAGGGAGGATAGGTTCCCAACCATATAAAGCTTTAAACGGAGATATTCCAATAATACGATGGTAGCTAACTCTATAAGCTAACATCACACTGGGTAAGTAAAGGTTCCACCTACTAGGATCATTGGAAGCCATCTTTTGAAGAATGGCTACAAGGGTACCATTTGCTCATTCAATTGCACCATTAGTGGAAAGATTATATGGGGATGTGAATGACTGGTAGGTACCCATTAATTTGGTAAGCTCAGCTATTACCTGAGATATGAAATTGGTCTCATTATCTGATAAAAGGACTTTTGGGCTGCCATTCCTGGTGAAAACTTGTTTAAAAAAGAAAGACACCGTAGCATTGGCGATGACCATGGAGACTGAGATAGCTTCAATCCATTTAGAGAAATGATTGATAGCTAACAGAATAAATCAATGTCCATAGGTGGCCGTAGGTAAAGGACCTACCATGTCAATACTCACAGTAGAGAAGGGTTTGTAAGGTCTTATAATTTGGTTTTAGAACATCGGATTACCTTCACGTTGTTGTTGGCATTTAAGGCATGACTCTAGCACATCATGTATGGATTCCAGCATGTTATCCTAGTAACGATGATTTTTTAACCATTGGAGGGTCTTAGCAACAGCTCCATGGCCTACAGTTTGGTGGGCCTCCATGATAGTATCAGTCCTCACAGAAGGCCAAATAAAGGGCAACCACTTAGATCCCAACTTTTTGTATAGTGAACCTTCTTTGACCTAAGTGTCTTCAGTTAAGGATTGTAACTTTGAGACAACATCCTTAGATTCACGGAACCAGAGCTCAGGTCTACTGATCAGGTCATAAATGCGATCCTCCTCTGCAGAGAATAACATTAAGATAGGAAATTGAGAAAGGCCATCAGCGTTTTGATGTATAGCCCCAGCGCAATGTTGAATGGTAAAATCGTAATTTTGGAGATTTAACGCCCATCTGGCTAAGCGCCCATTAGGATCCTTCATTTGTTGCAAACACTTCAGGGAAACGTGATCCGTCAAAATAGTGAATTGCTTGCCATATAGATAGGAGCAGAAATGCTTGATAGCGGCCAAAACATAGAGGCATTCTCTCTTGGTAATGCTATAATTACGTTCAGCCTTAGATAGGGTTTTACTATAGTATGCGATGGGGTGATTGACCAGATTGGTATCATGTTGAGCCAGAATGGCTCCAATAGCAATATCACTGGCATCAGTAAATAGAATAAAGGGTTTGGAAAAGTCAGGATGGGATAAGATAGGTGCACTCATTAGGGCTTGGCAAAACAGATCGAAGGATTGCTGCTGGGATTCTTCCCATACAAAGGGAACTTCCTTATGCAAAAGGTAGACTAATGGCTCTTCAATTTTCGCAAAATGGGGGATGAATTGTCAGTAATAACTGACCATTCTTAAAAATACTTTGATATCGTGAACACTTTTGGGAACAGGCATTTCCAAAATAGCTTGTACCTTATTAGATAAAGGTAAAACTACTCTCGCAATTAACCTTATGCCCTAAAAATTCCATCTCAGTCTTAAAAAAGCACACTTCGATGGTTTAAGCTTAAGAGAGGCATGACGCAGTCATCCAAAAACTTACTTCAAATGATCCAAATTCTCATTAAAAGTGCGTGAAAAAACAGTAT
This sequence comes from Massospora cicadina, assembly GCA_022478985.1. Taxonomy (NCBI): domain Eukaryota; kingdom Fungi; phylum Entomophthoromycota; class Entomophthoromycetes; order Entomophthorales; family Entomophthoraceae; genus Massospora; species Massospora cicadina. Next base: position 102,807 of record JAKSZP010011976.1, read on the forward strand.
GATCATCTATATAAACTAAAACACAAGAAAGCTTTAAATCCCCAAACAAGCCATCCATGGCTCTTTGAAACGTAGCAGGGGCATTGCAAAGCCCCTGTGGCATACAAGTAACTTCAAATAGCCCCTCACTAGAGATCAAGGCACATTTTTGACGGTCTTCCAGGGCAAGATCAATTTGCCAATAACTGCTCACAAGGTCCATAGCTGAGAAATATTGGGACCCAGACAATAGCCTCAAGGAATTGTCTATATGAGGAAGAGGATAAGAATCCTTCTGAGTAACAGCATTGAGTCAATGATAGTCCATCACCACTAGGTGGCCCCCATCTTTCTTCTGGATGAGTAGTAGAGGGGAAGCCCAGGGACTTTTAGAAGGCGGTAATAGTCCAGCATCGAGAAGTTGCTTCAGCCCCACTGAGACCAGAGCCTCCTCAACTTTAGATTTGTGATATGGTCAAGCTCAGATAGGGGAGTATCCCCGGTTTTAAACTGATGCTGTTCCTCTTTCATTAGGCCAAAATCTCCAGGACCTTGAGCAAGGATATACGCATATTCTTCAATCAGAGCCTCAGCTTCCAGCTGTTGTTCTGAAGTGAGTGAATCCCAAGATTTGATGTCAATTCTAGTAATGATAGGGGGATCTTCCAGCCCAAATTTGTGTATTTCTCCACATCCCAAGACGGACAATAAGTCACTCACAAGAGTAGGCCTCACATAGGCGATGGGATTATTGTGATTCAATCGCATTGGTTGAGAAGTGAGATTAGCCAATAGAACTAAAACAGTTCCATTGTAGGCAGGATCGAGTATACTAGGGCAAGGTAATGCCTCCAAATGAGAAGGATTTGGATTACCAAAGATCTCTAACAATGATCACTGGGTACAAATACTTGAACTCCCGTATCAATGATGACCTGAGCTTTAGGGGGAATGGTAATTGGAGAGCTAGAATATAGCGGCATTCCCTCAGTGGCACAAACTGATGGAGGTGGGAGTATAATCCTTGGACACAGGATTCGGTATTCAAGACGTGAGATAGAAGTGGGGTATTCCAGTAAGCAGACACGTCTCTTAAGTTTGCCTTTAGTATTAGGAACCTCATGTAGAATTAAAGGTACCTGGTACCCAATTAAATATAGGTATTTGTCCTTAATACTAATGATTGCATCAAAATCGGTGAGAAACTTAGTTCCCAAAAGCAGTTTATAGCAGTTGTTATCCGATAACACTGAAGGGGCCAACACAACCAGCTTTCCAAAGTGCATCATAAGAAGGGAATAAGCTCCTATAGATTTAGTGTAGGAAGGTCCAGCGGTACCATAGTCTTGAGAATGGTTCAAGTCTGGCGCCAATTTGATCTTCTTTATAAGTTTGGATGAGATTACATTGATGGGCGATCCCATATCAATGATAGCCAAAATTTTACCTTATGCATGATGACTTCCACCCAGGTCACATCAGTGCCAAAGTTTAGGATAGAAAACACCGAGAAATTAAACAATTGAATAGGATTAGAAGTAGAAGAAGAAGCATAAGCCTAAATAGTGTCTTTGTTGGATAGTTCATCAGGGATGTCAAGCTCACCCGGAGCAGATACCACATAACAAATAAATCAAAGAATAAATAGGTTTTGACTGAGGCACCTGGGGTGGGTCAGCACAGGAGCCTCATGCCCTATGTTGACTCCTCTTTTTTGATTCCTCCGCTTTCTTTTCCAACATTGAGATACCACATGGCCCACGAGACCACAATAAGTGCACGGCTCCTTCTTCAGTTTAGGTTTAGGTTTAGGTGGCATCACATGAATATAAGTACGAGGGTTATTAGAGGAGCTCAGATTTACCACCTCATTGGGAATCTCCATAAGCGCTTCTTTAATGTCTATAATGGAGCTGAAGTTTCGTTTTAGGGACTTCAGATGTAATAATAACTGAGTGCGAGAAGTGAATGCACTCATTACAGCCAATATAGCATTATCAATGGTAATCCAGTTGCAAATGGCAAGTGTTTGGGCCTCATGGTAGAATCGTTTTGCAAAATCCTGGATAGACTCTCCTTGTTTGATTTGAATATTCATAAAGGCCTGCTTTTGGTTGGAGAGGATTTGGTCGCTCCCAAATTCCCTGATGAGGGCGGTTTTCACTTGAGCTCAGGTAGTACAAACCTTGAGATGAGGAACCATGATCTCTTGCGCGAACTGACTTAGACAAGAGGTGATGTGGCGGACCTTCTGTTGATCAGTAGCTCCATCCATGGCGCGTTCATATACCAAAAGGAAAGAATGGATGCTACCTTCACCTGGTTCAAACTTATCTTTGAAGGTAGGTTTGAAGAGGGTGGATTCCATGTTCAAAACGTGTACACCCAATACCGTGACAGGTTCAGCCTTGGAGGGTTCAGAATCTGTAAAATAGGCTTGAGGGGGAACTCGATCAACCTGTTGTCTTAAGTGGTTCACGTCATCTTGTAAATTGTGGACCCATTGGTTGAGATGGTCATTCATAGGCGCTCGGGTTATGTTGGTATTTGTGGACATCTCAGTTTGCTTGGTCTCAAGTACTTCACACTTGGCAGTCAACCATTCAATGGCCACAATCAACGAAGCAAACTGGGTTTCTTGTGTATTTTGATTGGCATCTAATAGATGATGCGCATTCTCAACGCCATCCAGCAGGTTGATTAAGGAGTAGTTTGGATCAGGTGGAAGACCTTCCAAGGATAGGAAACACCCTTGAGCAATGGCTCAGATTTGAGTTTTCTAACCCTCATACTCGTGATGTTAAGAAGCTCAAAGGTTCTGAATCGTGGATTGAGAGCTTGGAGCCAGGGGGACCAGGAGGTCTGGGGGGTCCACGTGAACCAGCATGACCAGCAGACCCAGGGGGACCTTGTTGTCCCTCAGGGCCTTGAGGACCCCATTCACCAGAGGGTCCTGGAGTTACCAACGGAGAACTAGGTGGGACTGGAGGTCTTTGAGGACCAGCAGAGCCAGATCCGCCTTCTCTGATTGTATATACAACTCAGATCAGTTGTTGGAGGAGCACGTCGAGATCCTTGAAGTGGTCATCATTTTGGGCTTGCAATATTCCCAGCTGTCTTGTAATCTCTACTTCGAGGGTAGAGATTCAGTTTTGGATGGGGGTAGCAGCATCACTAACCTGTTGTGAGATTTCTTGGCTGATGTAGGCCACAACGCCATTGTCGATTCTCACCAAATGGTTGTGAAGTTAGTTGATCTCTCTTCTAATATCAAGAATTACTTCCCAATTATCCCATCCAAAGTTAGATGCTGTCTCATAGAAAGAGGATAGTTGAGAGTGAAATTGTTGCGCCAGAGTCAACTGGCGCTGAATCTCGAGGTGATGCAACCCCAAGATCTGGAGTACATGGTATATATCAGAATGTACATAATGCCGGAGGTACCTTTCAGTTCTAGCCACACCAACTTTAGTAGACTGTAACACCACTCAGTTGTATAAACTCATCATATTGTCAGCAACTTTGGATGCTTGGTCGCTACTAGGACGAGCACCAGGCTGGATAGCCCCTCTTATCAAGCCTTTGACTGTTTCCTCTACATCAGCGGCTTGAATCTGATAATTAGTTTGGTCAGGGCTGTCAGGGACTGGAATCTCTGTAACCCAGTTTGGCGTAGAAACTCATGTGGACTTGCCACGCCTGAGCTAAGAGTCCAGTATAACAAAAGAAGGATGCGGATAAAGAATATAATGACTGTGAATATAGGTCTGTTGGGTCCTAATATGGGTGTAGAGCATCAGTTAAACCAACCCTTGTTAGGGCCAGGATACCAGAGATAGTGGGTAATTGTGAAATTTTGTTAGAGGAAATATTTGGATTTTCAGAGTTATTTGATTGATATATGCTTGATAATAAAGATCCTTGTGCCTTACTAAGGATCGGAAACAAGTAAATCAAATAAGTATATAGAAGCAATTTAACCTTATTGACTGAAAGGAATGATTTTATAAAAATTCAGCTTATATTCAATTTTCAGACTAATTGAACTAGCTTTTGGGCTTACTTGATTCTTATCTTGCTTTAGGTTCTTTAGGCTCTTCCTGTCTTAGATAACCAAAGCTTAGACTAGTAGTCAGCTGCCTAGTTTGGACTACTAAGACCTGGCCCCAGGTGTTCCGATGTTTGGTTTGATTTAATTTGATAGACTTGATTCGACTTGTCTGACTTGTCTGACTCGTTTATCGTTTGCTATATGATTTTGCTATCATCTTTGATTGTTTAAACTGATTACATATGTCATATATTTTATTAATAAGAACTGATGTATCAGGGATAACTTTCATGTCAGGCTTTGCCATGACATTATCCCCCACCAAGGATGAAGACATCTGCAATTTTCTTTTTTTCCAACCTTGAAGCAGGTTCTTCACATTTTTAAGGTTTTCCTCTGGTTCTCAGATACTTTCTTCAACAGGGTACCCTACCCATTTTACCAGGTACTGAATCTTCCCATAATGCTTTCTACTTTTAAAGATTGCTTCTACTTCATACTCTGGAGTCTCTCCTTTAATCAATGGAGGGGCAGCTGTTCTGATCTGCTGATGGGGTAGAGAGATAATATCTTTCTTATGTAAAAGGGATTGGTGAAATACATTGTGGATTTTCCATTCCTTGGGTATAGCTATTTGATATGCTACCTACCTATAATTTTCTCTACTGTAAAAGGTCCTATGCGTTGATGTGCTAATTTGCATGATGGAACACTTATAGGTACATTTCTTGCATTTAGGTAAACCTCATCTCCAATTTTTAGGATCTTCCCAGGTACTCTTTTCTTATCAGCAAAATCCTTAAATGTCCTGATTGCTCTTTTTAGATTTGCAATGCATATGGCATGAGTGTAAGTCTCGGGGAACGTCCTTTGGCTCTCAATCAGGCCATCTTCCCATTCCCAAATAAAAAGACACCAAAGAGGATGGCGGTACCCCTCATCACTCAGGGTGACCTTGCTCACATAGTAGATGAGCGATGGGTAACAGCTCATCCGCTTTGGATCCCACCCCCAATACCCACACTTACCTTGGCAGAACTGTTGCAGGGAATTAATGAAATCTGTGCCGAGTTTATCAATTTAAAATTGGTCAGATCTAATTTGGTCAGCAATCTGGCTGATGCGCAAAATTTGAATGGCTGTAAAAGCATGAAGGATGAGATATCAGCCGGATCGCCTGAAAGTTCCAATTCAATCTCCAGACCAGTTGAAAAAATATTGGGTGCTATTGATGTAAGTTTGAAGCCCTCAGATAGTAATTTAGGCGCTGCGCCTGATGTGCTGCTTTTGACTGAACAAATGGTTAAATGACCAAGTGCAGGCGGGTTGGTCATCCCAAACCCATTCCCAACCAAATGGACCCATCCCTATAAGGGATGGCCTTGGGGGATTCCCATCACCCGTTGGCCCAAACACCATTGTGCTAATCATCAGAAATGTAGTTGAGCCCTGGTTCAGACGTTTGAGGTTGAACTGACAGAGACTTGGCCCACTGCTAAATTTTGTGATGTCAGTTCCCAAAGAATAAACCCCCCATTCCCAAACAATTTGCTGGTTAGGCTAAATTTGTGGGTCCCAACCCCATCCTGTCATTACCCAATTGACCACTATTTAATCAGTAACATGGCACTGAGAAAATTGTTAATGAAATATCTTACTTTCCTTTCCCAATAAAATTTTTGCCAAAAGAAATTTTTATAATTATATTTTTTATTTTCCGTTTTGACCGCATCCCAGATGGCTTTTCCCTGGTGGTCCATCGCCCTGAACTCTGGTTGGGCTTTACCAATTCTTTTAGTCACTATGGCTCCCTCTATCACTGATTGGGCCCAGCGAGTCTGATACTTTTGATCCTACAACCCCGCTCTTGTTAATTTTTGACACCAATACATGGGGATCTTATGGCCCTACGTACAACAATGGAAAGAGAGAATCCATCTTCACATAACCCCCAATGAGTTGGCTGCTCAGACCAAGAATCTCATTGAGACTATCCTGGCAATCCCACCTCATGCAGTGAGAATCACTGAGTCAGGAATGGGTTCAGTGTGGTTTGCCGTTGGGATACTCCTTACCCTGTTGTAACGCCACCACTTCGTGGTATCCCATTTTCCAGCTCCATATCAAGTCATATGGTCAGCAATGCCTCTGGCATTCTGGATTGCTTTTTGGGTGCTCACACATCCTGACTGGCAGGCTGGTCTAAACTTCTTCTGCTGTTTCCATGACAATGAGTTTGTTGAATATCTTTAATAAAGTCTCTACCTGATGGGTTTTCTGAGATTTCAGTGAAGTTGGGTCCCCAATTCAAATCATAACCATAATTTGCCTTAAAGGGTGACATACCTATAGAAGCATGGTCCAAGTTATTATAGCAGAACTGGGCCATTGTTAGAAGTTCTACTCAGCTATTTTGTTCAGAATTCACATAGCATCTTAGATACTGCTCTAATACTTGATTTACGCGTTCTGTTTGTCCATCAGTTTGAGGATGATATGAAGTGGATAAACATCTTTGGATCCCTAGGTCCTTCATTACTTGATTCCAAAAATTCGATGTAAACTGAGCGCCACGATCTGTTATCACTTCTTAGGGAATGCCATGTAAAAGAAAGACATTTTTCATAAATAGTTGGGCTGTTTCCTTAGCTGTTACAGATGTTATTAGGTATAAAGTGAGCCATCTTTGTAAATCTATCAATGACTACTAAAATCGCATTGTAACCATTTGAATTAGGTAACTCAACTATAAAATCCAAGGAAACTGATTCCCATGGTTTTGTTGCCATAGTTAGGGGTTCCAGTAAGCCCTGTGGGTGTCCTCTTCTAGCCTTTGTATGACAACAGGTATCACAACCAGCTAGGTACTTGATCACATCTTTTATCAACCCAGGCCAACGGTAAGTTCTCTGAATAAGTGAAAGCATTTTATTTCCTTCAGGGTGACCTGCCATGTTTGAATCATGGTATTCACATAATATAGTTAACCGTTGAGGATCTTCAGGTACATAGTGACTATGTTTCCAAAGTAGAAGATATCCTTTAAGTGAAAAACACTTTTGGTACCAAATGCTATTGTCGTTATTCTTTAACTCAGATATGATTTTCTGGCAAAAAGTGTCTTTCTCCTGGGCTTCGATCAATTCATCCTCCCATTTTACTAGGGCAAGGTGAGAAATTTGCTCGGCTTCCTCTTCGCTGGAAACTGAAGCCCATTGCCTTACAGACTTAGGAATAGTTGATTTACAGGCCTTCTACTCTACAATTGGAGTATCAGCAATTAACAGCCCAGAGCCTCTTGCTTCAATCAAAGGCCAAATTTTCTTATTCCCGTTAAAACTAACAACAATGGCATGATTCTCATACTGGTACTGAAGTTTCATCTGACATACCAGTTATTTCTAAGTATTACTGGTTGAGTGGTTTCCTTAAGCACCCAGAACTCAACCTCTGAGGTATAGGAACCAATATGAAGCCTAATGGGCTGAATAAAACGATAGGTGTTGGTAATCTCCCCATTTACAAGAGTTACATCAATCAATTAAATTCCTTTTGTACATTTTAAACTTTCTAGTAATTTCTCAGAAATGAAATTTCTAGATTCGCCTGTATCTATTAAAGCCTCTGTATTCTCTTTATATCCATCATGACTTAGAGCTACATATAAAACAGGATAAGGCTGAGCATTGTCCTTTAATGGAGATTTAGCAGAAACTGTTTTTTCTGAGCATCCATTGGCATAATGACCAGGCTTGTGGCAATTGCAACATAGCTTTTCTTTGGTCTAGCGTTGTTGAAAGTTAGTTCTGATGAGTTTTTTCTCCTAGTATCTGTTTGAATTAGTGGGTGCTTCAATCATCAGATTTGTTGTTGTCTCAATTAAATCCTGAAGAGGCATAGTGATTGGATGATGTCTAGCCAATTCTGTCCAAAAGTCATTTAAGCCTTGGCGAAAGAGAAGTTAACCCGTCTCAGAATCTAAATCAGCTTTATGAAACGCATCGAATTTTTTCCTTTATAATCCTCCATAGCTTGATCTTCCTGTCTTAGCTTCAGTAGGGCTATACGTGCTTGTGATATTGATCCAGCTGGTGTTGCAGCAGCTAAAATTCGACTTTTAAAAGACTCATAATCAGTGCAAAGATTTCCATCTTCTTCAAGAGCCTTTACAAACCAATTAAGTGCATACCCAGTGAGTTGGGAACCTATTACCATCACTTTGCATGCATCATTGTATTAAGTGTTGGGGTAGATTCTGCATTGTGCACTTAATAAAGCCAGTCCTCCCTTTATAGTTGAGAGTGTCAATTTTTCAGGCAAGTTTACTGTGAAACAAAAGGGAGTAGCATGTTTAGCTACTATCACAGTATGCACTTGGCTGAGTCTTCCTGAGTTCCTTGCTAGATCATCTGATTGAGACTCAGAGAAATTTAAGCGCGCCTTAATTTTACTATAGGCCTGTAACATTATATATACAGTTATTGCGCCTAGTAGCATAAAGGAAAGGGTGTAATAAATTTTTTGGTTGGCAGTCAATTTGTCAGGGACTGGAATCTCTGTAACCCAATCTGGCTTAGCAACTCGTGGACTTGCCATGACTGAGCTAAGAGTCCAGTATAACAAAAGAAGGATGCAGATAACGAATAATAATGACTGTGAATATAGGTCTGTTGGGCCCTAATATGGGTTGTAGAGCATCAGCTAGACCAACCCCTGTTAGGGCCAGGATACCAGTGATAGTGGGTAATTGTGAAATTTTGTTAGAGGAAATATTTGAATTTTCAGAGTTATGTGATTGATATATGATTGATAATAAAGATCCTTGTGCCTTACTAAGGATCGTAAACAGTTAATCAAATAAGTATATAGAAGCATCTTAACTTTATTGACTGAAAGGAATGATTTTATAAAAATTCAGCTTATATTCAATTTTCAGACTAATTGAACTAGCTTTTGGGCTTACTTGATTCTTATCTTGCTTTAGGTTCTTTAGGCTCTTCCTGTCTTAGATAACTAAAGCTTAGACTAGTAGTCAACTGCCTAGTTTGGACTACTAAGACCTGGCCCCAGGTGTTCAGATGTTTAAATTTTAAATTTAAATTTATTGCGGGGAAGGCCGACCATGGGATGGACACTTCCGAATATGACTCAGGAAGATAAACTTAGTACCAGGGGGGGCACCCCAGAGAAGTGATGCTATCTTTTGTTGCCAGCGGGAATGCCACTTATGGGGAGGGGGAGGGAACGTGTGAAGTGGCCGTAGCCACTATTGAGCACGTGTGGAGGAAGGGGTCTGATTTGATGAACCAGACTGGGAACCAGGAGGAGACCAGCTGTCAGCGATGCAGTGGGAGATATCCAAACATCCACGCTTGAAAGTGGTCCACCAAATGAGCCCAGAATCTGTGGACAGCTTCTGGGAGGGTGGGGATGGAGCCAGCGATGGCATCCAAGACAATCGTGTGGATAGTCCACATGGCGATTGCAACCACCAGAGCATGGAGGGAGGGTGGAAGGGGGAGGCCATTGATGAAGCAAACATATCTCTTGACAGACTAAAGGGATGCGTTTGATCTTGGCCTAGCAGACGTTGGACTTCGCGCCATATCACTTTAGAGGTGGGGCACTTCTTCAGGCGGTGGAACAGCGTTCCATACTGGCCACACACGACACAGGATGAGTGTAAAGTGTTAGAGCGCACAGCCGTACAGTACACCTGCCTCAGGCAGCGCCACACATGGGAACGGATTTAAGGCTGCAACAGAGGATGGTGTACATATTTCCAGATATTTTTTTGTCTCAATAGAGTAGGGGATGTCCATCATGTCCAGGTAGTCCACCCTGGATAGGACATGGGGTCGAATGGGGATCACGCCATTATGGATGGGTAGCCCCTGTACCTTTTGTGTGAACTGAGGAGAGGGGCGGCCTATTCAGGTTGTATGTCTGCTAATACAAATTCTCCACTCTGCGCTTCGCATGGAGAGTAGGATTCGTTTGTAATGAGTTTTAGTCCCGTGAGGACCTGTGGCCGATGTGTGTGATGCTAGGTATTTCATCAGGGAGTGGGGGTTTGATGGATTGTTGAGGCCCAAGGCTTGGGAGAAGTTGGAGCAGGCTGCGCGGGACCAGTGTTGGGATGGGAGTGTAGGAGCGGTGACGGCCGCGATCCAGGTGCCCAGGATCTTGGCAGCATGGGCTTTGAAGTCAAGCAGGCCCATGCCACCTTGATGATGAGGGCCAAACATGACCTCTAGCTGTACTGGTGGAGGGCGGCCTGACCAAAGCCATCCTTGCAGCAAAGCATACAGGGATTTGAAGAAGCTTGGGGAGAAGGGGATGGCGTGGGCTCCGAACCAGACTTTGGATAGGAGCATAGAGTTGGCAAGAACAACCCTGTCAGTGAGGGTAGTAGGGTGGGCTCTGAGAGAGGCGATTTGCTTCGTCACGTTGTCCAGTATATGGCACTCCATTACTGCTGATGCATATCCGCCTGCCTCTATCCACACGCCCAGATGGCGCACCGGTCCTATGGTAGGATGTGGCACAAAGGGGAGCACCAGTGGAGCGGTGTGTGTTGAGTTAGTAAGGCGTGGACGTGGGCGAGCAGATGGGCTGGGTTGGGAACTACTTGCTGGGGCCCAGCAGTTCTGAAACTGACCAAGGGGGATGATTTCAGTTTTGGAGGCGTTCAGTGCCGCATTGCTTACCCGGGAATATTCCTGGATGAGGGCTTCAAGCGCGCGTGCATCTTTGTTATTAGACACCCCCACCACGCAATCATCTGCAAATGCAATCACCTTGACTGGGGTTTGGCCTGGCACATGGACCCCAGTGAGTTGGGCATTCACATTTCGCAGTAGTGGGTCAAGGCTGAAGTTGTATAAGAGTGGGCTGAGGGGGTCCCCTTGTCACAAGCCCCTTTGAGGGCGGACTACTTCCGTTAGGAAGCCTGAGCCACGCACTGCCATTGTTGCAGATTCCGTGAGCAGCATTACCCAGTTGATGAAGCGAGGGGTAGGCGGAATTGATGGAGGCAGGCCCTTAGGTATTCCCAGTTTACTCTATCATAGGCCTTTTGTTGGTCCAAGAATACAAGTGCCCCAGAGGCTGTGGACTGACATACATTAGCCACAGAGTGCACGTTATCCCAAATCGACCTTCTGGGGATGAAACTGAATTGTTCTGGGGAGATGGTGGTAGATGCTACAGTCCCTAAACGGTTAGCCATGATTTTTGTTAAAATTTTGGTGTCTGTGTTTGTTAGAGAAATGGGGCGCCAGTTGTCTAAGTCAAGCTTATCCCCTTTCTTGAAAAGTGTGACAGTAAAGGCCTCATGTCCTCCTGGTAGGAGGCGCATTTCCAACAGGCTTTGGTTGAGTGAGGCTAGCAGCAATGGGGATATATATTTGAAATATTTTTTGTAGAACTCATATGGAATGCCATCTGGGCCTGGGCATTTTTGGTTTGGCGCACCGCGAATGGCTGTCCATAGTTCATTCGGAGTAATTAAATTCATTATTTCTGGGTATCGGAAAATGGTGTGGATATGAGATCAGTCAAGAAATTCCGCCATTTCAGCTGGCTGAATTGGTTCAGCTTAGTATAACTCGGAGTAATATCTTTGCATTTTGATTGCCACTTCAGCCAGTGTGTCTGCAATGGAATTATCTGATCTTTGCACCTGTGTGCAGGCCATGCCCTGGTGTGGTGCGAAAATTTTTTAAAGAAGTATGCAGTGCACTTGTCACCTTTAGTGATGTGTGTGGCCCTGTATTGGACACAAACCCGATGTTTGTGTTGCCTTTCAAGTGCGTTGAGGTGGGCGGCTGCCTCCGCCACTTCCGGCCCTATGCAGGGCTGTATCCTGTGGCTGTAATGTTGAACTCCAAGTGGGCCAATTCCGCCAGTGCACATGAGATAACTGTCGATGTGGCTCGTGAGCATCTGGAGGAGAGATGGCGATAGTAGTGGATGGTGTCCTCTTTGAAAGTTGCCCATGTAAAAATGGGGTCCACACAAAATGGTGCAACAAACGATTTTGCCAAAGTTGCCTCTTCCACCCACATGGAAAATCCTGGTGACGCGAGCTTGGGGGGTGGATTTTGCACCAATGTGGGGCCTTTGCAACTGTGATGGGTAAGTGGTATGTTATCAAGACCAGTTGGTGGTTGGAGAATTCCATTTTTGTTGTTTTGAAGTGGTAGTGTGGGTTGGAATTTTGCCAGCGTTAGAATAAGGTCGATGCAGGTCATGGACCTTAATTGGCCGTTGTGGATGTGGGGACGCGTCATGTTTTTGAGCAGTGGGGCATGTCGCAGCAGTGCATCCATTAACCCAAGGATGGCTTTTAGAACGCGTAGTTCTATGTGACCCTGTGGGGCATGGGGTGAGGGCGGCCACCGGTCTGTTGGTGAGGTTAGCCAACAGTTCATGTCGCCAACTAGGAAAGAATTGGGGGGTAAAGGGAGGGATTTGACCGACGAGAAAAATTCCTGATGCTCATGTGCACCGTTTGGGGCATAAATGTTGACGATTGTGTGTGCAACGTCAGCCCATGAGAAGGTGACAATGAGCACTCGGCCATTTAGGAATGTTTCTGAGGATGTGAATTTGAAAAAATTATTTTTCTGAATTATCACCCCACAGTGCTTTGACCAAAAGGATAGGGATGGGAGGAGCATTGTTTTCCAAGCTTCCTTGAACCTCGTGGACAGTGGGACTCCTGGATGGCCAGGATATCCACGGGTAAATTGTTTTGTAAAAAACTCAGTTTCCTAGCCTGGGATGGGGAGGCCTTGAGTCTGGTGATATTCAGCGTCCCTAGAGTGAAGGTTTCCCTCATTGCACCTTAGGTGCGAGGGGTGGGCCCCTGGGCCCACCAGCCTCTTTAAGGTCCCCATGGGCTTTCACAGCAGCGTGGGTGTTTGCAGCAACACTATTGGGGTTTTTGTTATTTTTGCAGAAAGAGTCACGTTGGCTTTGGCCTTCACTTTTTGTTTTCCCGGCGTCGGACGAATTTTTTGTGGTGCAGATAAGTTTGGTGCACTGTCGAGCAAAGCAAAAAATTTTTTTTCAGTTGGGATAGGTCCCAAGTCAGTTTTGACCAGAGCTTGGGTGCAGCAATTGGGTGAGATCGAATCTCCCATCAGATCCTTGGATTGAGTGGCCCACTCAGCGTGGGCCTCCCAATCTGATTGGGTGATGGATTCCTGAGTCGCTTCCGCTGCAAAGGTCTCCATGTCCTCCTGGCGTTGTGAGTGTGGGATGGTGGTGGTGACCTTGGCCGCTTCCTTGGCTGTGGCCCTATGGGCCTGCTTGGCCTTCTTCCACTCCTGTGGGGAGATGGGCTTTACCAATAGGTAGCAGCCTTGTGCTCCCCACAGGAAAGCCTCCTTGGTGCTTGCGGTTGGTTTGTAGTGCGCCTCTCCGCTGGCCATGGCCACTGAGGGGTGCTCTTGGAATGTGACACCCTCCTTGATGGGGCACACATGCACCTTATGGCCGAACGCGTCACAGTGGGTGCAAATGGGGGGCGCGCTGTCCACAGTTACCCAGAATGGGTGGGTAGTATGCCCTGCGATGTCAATAAAGGTGGAGTGCGGGATCTGGGTTAGGTCCTTTGCAATCTCCTCAGTTGGAGTCAGAACTGCGATGGCTTTGCCAGTGCACAGGTGTGGCATCAGCGTGAAACATTGCATTTCAAAAGATTGTATTTTGCCATATATGGTGAGACCATCTTTCAGGTGTTGCTCCAAAATGTCACGTTTTACTGTAGTAGGCAAAAAGTCAAACGTGAGGAGAATTTGGTTTGATTTCGTCCATCTGGTGCATTTGGTTTTGATGACCCATTTCCCTTCGGGGAGGTTGACCACTATGCACACCGCTGCAGCCTTATCTGCTGCTATTTTGTTTTTGAAACCTAGGTCCAGCCAACTGCGTGACATGGAGTGAGGTGCAACATACACCGCAGTCAGGAAAATTTTGTGTACATCTTCACAAAATTTTTCCCATAAGGCCATTTTTTGGATGTCCAGATACACACGGACTCCAAATTCCACCGACAAAAGTGGCTGGGAGTGTGGCGTGTTGATGTACTGGTTGCATCATGCTTGCCACGCGTTTATCTCCGGGGAAATTGTGACCGCCAGTTTTTTGAGATTTTTTCTATTCCGCCAGATTCTCTGGGGCATTTTCGAACATTAGAGGCCGCGGGCCTTCCACCTGCTCCTCTTGCTTTGCTTGCCCAGCTGCTCTCAGACATGGGCGCAGACTAATCTCCTCTGTGAGATTATCAAACTAGATTTAGTCTTGAATTGAATAGGTTGCAAAAGTGTTTGCAAAGAGAAAAAAAAGTTTTGGTGTTCAGATGTTTAAATTGATTCAATTCGATTTGATAGGCTTGATTTGACTCATCTGACTTGTCTGACTCAAAATTGTTTACTATGTGATTTTGCTATCATCTTTGATTGTTTAAACTGATTACATATGTCATATATTACATTAATAAGAAATGATGTATCAGGGATATCTTTCATGTCAGGCTTTGCCCTGACAAGGGCCCTCAATGGCTAAGTCCATAGAAGCTTGAAATTGAATATGGCTGATATTAGCTGAAGGAAAATCTTGCCAGTTTGAGTGTACCCATTGAAAGATACTCATAGATTTCTCAGAAGAGGGACTCGCTTCACTAGATGAATTCATCGTTGTGAAAGTATGTTTTCACCAGGTAGCCTCAGAAGCAGACCTGGCAGGGAGCACCAGTGTTGGAATTTCGTGAGAAATTACTATAAGTGGGCGCGACAAAGGCTACAAATTATTAGTTCTGTGGCTCTAGTGAAGATCAACACAACTGCAATGAAGTTTTTTAGTTCCGTTGCTATAGTTGATTCCAATTGGAAATACAGAATCCTGTATGAAAATAGACCAAAATTAGCTTGGGTTGGGACCATCTAGTACTAAAAAAATAGACCAAAATTAGGCTATGTGAGACAATAATTGAGGTACTTTATAATTAAAAACCAGAGATATCTATAGGGAGAATTTAATGGTTCTTGACGAGGATTTCCTTGATTTACCCAAGGTAAGATCTTTCCTACCAGAGGACTGATATTGTTGATTATCTTTATTATTATAAAATTTGTGATGATCATATCTATTAGAGCTCTAGTTAGATGCAATTGATCTTTTTAACAAGGCCTACCCCTTCAAGATGATTAGTCATTCCAAATTGCTTGGCCATCTCAAATTACTGAGTTTCTTTAGGTTGATTAGATTCACCCATCATAGGAGGTCGATAACTCTGAAGAGTCTTTCTTTGGTCAAATTGATTATTGGAAATATTCATTTTAGATTTCTCCATCTTATTAGACTGAGATATTGAATCTCAATCTAGAGTACTTTTGGTCATCTTAGTTGTATCTCCAACATATCCTCTCCCTCATATTGACGATTCCTTGGCCTAACTTTCTGGATCTAAGTTCTTTTCTGCCATGGACTTAGCAAGAAGCTATTGGCAAATGGATCTCTCCCCTGAGGAGCAGGAGAAATGTGCTCTCATTTGTAGTGAGGGTCTCTTCCAACCAACCCAATTACCTCAAGGGTTGTGTAATGCCCCTGAGTCTTTCCAGAGCGCCATGGATCATATCATGCAGGACTTAAAGTTAAGTTGCGTCATCATCTACCTCAATGTCATCCTGTATCTCCAAAAATTTCAAAAAGCATCTTGATCACCTGAAGGAGGTGTTTAAACAATTGCCTAAGTCAAATATCAAGTTAAAGCCTTCCAAATGTACCTTCTTTCAAAAGTAATTGGATTTTCTTGGCCATTATATTTCTAAAAAAGGAATTCAACCAATCCAAGATAAAGTTGAAACCATCTCAAAAATACCGTCCCTAAAAAATTTATGGGATATTCAGGTCTTCCCAGGGATGATGTGATATTATC
Source organism: Massospora cicadina (assembly GCA_022478985.1). Classification (NCBI taxonomy): domain Eukaryota; kingdom Fungi; phylum Entomophthoromycota; class Entomophthoromycetes; order Entomophthorales; family Entomophthoraceae; genus Massospora; species Massospora cicadina. The sequence continues at coordinate 118,784 of JAKSZP010011976.1, forward strand.
ATCAGTTCATCCTTAAGTTTGCCCATCTCAGTGAACCTCTTGTCCGCCTGTTGACCAAGAACACTCCTTTTCAGTGGGGTGCAGAACAGAAGGCTGCTTTTGAGACGTTGAAGCAACTGCTGCAACAACGCCCTATCCTACGGCACCCAGATTATAATAAACCCATCATATTGTTCATGATGCTTTGGACTATGCTGTTGGGGCCATCTTAGCCCAGTTAAATGAAAACGGTGTAGATCATCCTGCCTCCTACTTTAGTAAAATGCTGTCAAAGGCTGAACGTAACTACAGTGTCACGGAGAAGGAGTGCATTGCTATTCTGTTGGCTGTAAAGCACTATCGCCATTTCCTATATGGAACTACCTTCACTGTGGTTACTGATCACGCATCTCTAAAATGGCTACAGAACATGAAAGACCCTACTGGCCGGTTAGCTCTCTGGGCTCTAAAGCTTCAGCCTTATGAAATGAAGATTGAGCACCGTGCTAGCACCCAGAACATGAATGTTGATGGTTTGACTCAGCTACTAGTCCTTCACTTGGATAACAGTGAGGTGGATAGACTACATGATCTCTTAATGACCCTCAATGACTGGGAAGATGATGATTAGCCAGTAAAGAAAATGTTAGCCTGACACTCCCATAACTTCAAAGTGGAGAATAGGAAGTTGTATAATCAGGTGGGAACAAAATGGATGCTTTACCTTTGGCCCTCAGAACCTGTACCTGCTATCCTAGAAGCTCATTCCACTCTAGGTCATAGGGGGGTCCAAGAAAACCTATGAGTAGATTAAGGATCGATTTTATTGGGATGGAATGATGGAAGATATTGTTGATGTCTTGGAAGCTTGCCTTACTTGCAAAAAGCAATACGGATTCAAGACTAGGTATCAATATCAGCCAACTACCCACAACAACCCCTTCACACCATTAGTATGGATGTAATAGGTCCCCTCCATCAGACTACTAGTGGCATCCGATTTATCCTGATAGCCATTGACCATTTCACTAAGTAGGTGGATGCCGTAGCTCTTCCTGCCCAAATTGCCAAGGCCACAGCCACCTTCTTACATCAGAATGTTTTCTCTTGACATGGCTGTCCTCAAGTCTTAATCTGTGATAATGGAAAAAAATTCACCTCCAGAGTTGTAAAAAACCTGGCCACCTCCATGGGGCTCAACAACTTTTCTCCGCTCCATACAATCCATCAACTAATGGGACTGTGGAGAGAGCCAATGGAACCTTGGTATCCATCTTACACAAAATGGCCTCTTTTGATCCACTTCACTGGGACCAATTCTTACCCAGTGCCCTTATAACTTACTGGATCAGTTATCATCAGATCTTAAATTTCCCCCTTCCATGTCTTGTATGGGCGGGAACCAATAATACCTGCTCTTTTAGTTAAAGATGTATTTTCTTCTAGAGTTGAGAAACCAGAAAGAGTCATGCGCAGATTAGCTCAGCGCATAAACCAACTCCAAGCTGAGGCTATGACTAATCTAGTTAAAACGGTGACTAAAGAAGGGCAGGCTGCAAATGAGCTCTGAACCCCCTGTCTACATTCCAACTGTCTGACATGGTCTTATACTATCATAACTGCATCACCCCTAGAAGTGGTAAGCTTGAATCAATATGGGAGGGCCCCTTCACCATTACTTAAAAAAGGGGAATTGAGTACTCTATTATATCTTTAGCTACAGGTATCACTATCAATCACGTAAATGGCTATTTCTCCAACCTTATTCTCCTTCCAACATTCTTGAGGGGCGTGATGTCGGAAATTTGCCCTCACAGCTGAAAAGTAAGAATGTTTTAGGTTGAATATAGCTGAAGAGGGGAAGGTTGGCCATTTGAAATTTTCAATGTTGTTAAGGGTTCATTTAATAATAATAAAGATGCAAAAGTTGATGAAACCAGCCAAAAGTCCCTGGCCAATTCTTGGTGGAACCCTGTTAATCGGAGTTACATCAGGTTGAAAACTTTTGGGCACTAGCTATAAAATCAGCCAGTCAGATTACTCTGAACTCAAGCAGACCTTGGGGAAATCATCAGAAGGCACTCCCCTGACCCCAATAAAGTCCTCCAACGCACCTGCGTGAGGACCCCCTTTTATCAGCTTGGTGGGGTCCCCCAAGGCGCAAAAATTTCTTGGACTGTGATTGGCTAAGGTACATAAAAACATTGCCTCATGGGTATGTGTTAGCCAATCAGAATTCCTCTTCATTTGCTCCGCTGCCCTGAAACAAGTTCCTGAATTTTGATACTTTATTACTTCATATTTCCTAATTCAGATTAGGTTATGCTATACCAAACTTATTTCCAAAATCCCCTCAACCTCAAATTACTTTAAATACCTAAATAGCTGGATATCGAGGATTATTGTTTTTTCCTTCATTGCACATGTAATAAAAATTGTAAAAAATCCAATTTTTATCAGCGCTTTTTATTTAACATTATTTTATTAAAAATATCTGTGGAAACCAGCCAGCGGAATGCACCAGCGAGCAAAAGTAAGCTGGTTTTCCACATTGTTCAATTACTATGAGTTTATAATGAGGAACTCCACTATCATATCAATACCCAAGGTGCCTTACAGTTGGCCTACAAGCAGGTATATAATATAGCATCGCAAATTATAGGAGCTTTCCACCATTTTATTAAAGTAAACCATTCCTACACTATTCTGCATCATAATCAAATGGGTACTATGGATTCCAGTGTCATCATTATCTGGAGGGAGGTGTAAAGCCCTATGACAAATTGATAAGCTGGAGGCCCACCAGATCTCCGAGACTTTATCAGTGTCAAAATATCTTTTTTAAGTAGCTCTAGTCATACAGGATCTAGAAAGTTATTAGACTCAGGTGTCTATACTTTTTTATTACTGAGCGACTCAACAAGTTAGAAGTGACTTGAGAGGCAAATCCCTAGCTGTGATGATCAACCAAATCTATTTTCGCCTCAACATAGCTGACAAACTTTGGAATATTCTCATAGAAGATATAAAAGCCAAAACTTACAAGCCTTATCAAAGCACCAAATTCAAAGAGATGAAGGAGGACTTGAATTGGCTCATTGGAGTATTGGAGGATAATACATGCTATTAAAACCTATCGCTCATCTACTTAGCAACAGATCCAAGATCTGTACATCCACTTTAAAACTTACAAAATTATAAAATCATTCTTGAATGAACAATTATTATGCTTAATGTTACGCCAAGACTTACCTTGGAGGAAATGGAGCATCATCTCAATCTTCTACAAGATTAGATACATGGACTCATATGCCAAGTTGAACAGAGTGACATAAGAACAAAGTTTACTGAATCTGAAGCTCCCAGAGTACACGTCATTACTGGATTGGAGGCCACTACCTTCAAGAATACGTTAAAGGACAAATTTACATCTGGTGAATGAAGTATCACATCTTTCCTCTAAATCTATGAAGCATGATGGAAGGAGCAACCAAGCATCAGAAGGTTAAGCATACTTTGACCTTTTCAAGCTGCATGGCTCAAAAGGCTATGGTGCCTCACATGGACGACATGCATACATGAAGAGAAGTTAAAGATGCGCTTATCAATAGTTTGGTTCAAAGCAGAGCCTGATTATTAAGAAAATGGCCTTCATGAGAATCATGCTATGCCAAAATGAAACTCTTGCTGAATTTTCTGACCGCTTTTATATAGAGGCCCAAATGATTTTGACCTCAAAATGCTTACTTTGGATGATGTTGTAGCTGCCATCATTGCTGGTTTACATAGTAACACTGACCTAGCCATTCACGTCAAATCTGTCAAATGAAACTTCAATTTAATTTTTGAAATTAAAAAAGCCTTACTCAATGTAGTTGATATACACAAGCCAGAGACCTCCTGAAAGGCCTCCGTGAAACCCAGAGTGTATACTGTAGAAAAAATGAAGCCTAATAATGATGAGAAACAAACATTCAAATACTGCTAAAAAAATAAACATAACAAGGATATGTGCTTCATAAAGAATCCTGCCCTTGTTTATCACGGAAAAGGAAGGTCGCTTAGGGTCATGTACCTTAAAGATACTGACCCAAAGTACTAAAAACAAAACATTGCTAATTGATCACCTTACTTACATCGAGAATGAACCCAATGGTGGCTCTTAATGGGGTCACAAGGACACATGTTTTTATGCTTAAGGTTCAACCAATGAGATAACCATTCCAGAATGTTAAATCAGAAAATATTAAGGCTATAAGGTTCCTGAAGGCACTTACCTCAGTCAGGTTATAGGGTGTTCCAAATAATTGATATATCCATCGATGCTGAACAGTACCTTGCCCTGTTGATCTAATTCATCTCTAGCATCCACAGTCTCCTGGAGATCAATAAGAAGTATTCTGAGACTGCTCAATAGCTCAATGCAACGTTCCGCCTAAATGAGGTGTTAGCCCTTCCACTGAAGTTTAGAGGACCATTTATAAAGTGGAAGTGGTAATTCTGAAGGTCCAAGTTAGATCTTGGATACAGGATCTTTTATAAAGTTATGTCATCCTAACTCATCAAGAAGATCAAGCTCACCACAGACCTCAAACACACTCAATAGTATAATACTGCCAGTCCAAACAACACCAAAGAGATAGGCGCATACTCATTTTTGCCGAAACCAAGTTGACAAATTAGTATTTTCACCTGCCGCCGTTGCCCTTGAAAACAATAAATATGATATTCTCATTGGGACCTAATTTATTATCGAATATTAAGGAGTTATCATCCTGAAAGAATGCTATTTATCACTCCTCAACTATGAAGTACCTATTGTGTTGAGTAATAAAGACTCCAGTAAGAAGCTTACTCTTGTCTGGTTGTTTGCCTTATCTCAGCTTTACCTTTTTGATATAATACCTTTGGAAGAAACACAAAAAGGTTACCTTTCTTAGTAGATGCAGCAGAGGGCATACCATTTTATGCCACCAAGGAGGTAAAATTCAAACCATGATAACAAAGAGTGATTTCTACCAATATAAACATGAATATTCCTTAAACTAGATGTTACATATCAATTGTACTAATGGAGTCAATAGATTTGAACAAAGATGTTATTAGGAGTCCTTAACTAGCTTATCAGCGGCCTATTAAGATACTACTTGGAAACCTACTACCAAAATATTTTAGCTAGGAGGCATTAAGAGAATGAGAAAGGTCAATTACATCCCATTGTTGAAATTGACAATGTACATTTTATGGATACTCACCTTTATTTTGGCCTACCTGCAATAATTTAATTTGCGCTATACATCAAGTCCAAATATCTAATAAGTTGGATCAGTAGTTACTTGGGAAAGTGCACCAACTACTTTAAGACTATCAAGATGTTTTTCAGGACAGATTTTGACTATATTCACATGAAATACGTACACTTAGTATTGATGTAGGAGAATCAACCACGATATGATTGATGATATAGAAAGTCGAGGGTAGAGGAATAATACATAAAGCCTGAGCTTTAGCAATTATAGGATGTCAACTTACTTGTGCCCACCAGTGCATGGTCATCCCCACTGTTGCTTAAAAAAAGAAAGATGATCACAGAATGTTGATGAATTATAGAAAGCTATATAGCCGCACAAAGAAAGACAGCTATTTAATTCCACAAACTGGCTATGCTCTTACTTGACTATCCAACCTGATATAATTCTCAATTAATAGACCACACCAGTAGTTATTGGTATATATGGGTCAATCACTAAAGATGCCAATAAAAATGCACATTAGTATGCATGGAAGTATTATTTAATCCTAACCGGCTCCCTTAGGGATTTTGTAATGCTCCCACCACATTTCAACAGGCAACAAATTACATCATGAAAGATTTAAAATAATATGTGTGAGTTTATACCTAGATGATATGATGTATTCCTGAAAGCCTTAACTAATTATCTAGACCACCTCAAGTCTGATTCTATTAACCAAGAGAAAACCACATCAAACTAAAGCCTGTTAAGAGTTATTTTACGACATGAATTGTAATTTATTAGGACAATCCAGATTTTGGGAAGGAATTTAACCCTTGTACAATAAGGTTGTAGCAATCTCCAAAATGTCTAAGCAGATGAGTCTCCAAGCTATACAGGTATTCTTAGGAATGACGGGATATTATTATCAACTTTTCCCTATTTTGTTCAGCTCGCTGAACCTATTGTCTGCTTGCTTGCCAAAAACACCCCAAGTGGAGAGTAGAGAAAGGAGCTGAAATCAAGACTATGAAGAATTTGTTGAAGAGAAGACCAATTTCAAATGGCATCCAGACTATGGGAAGCCATTCATCTTATTTATAGACGCCTCTGACTTAGCTGTGGAAGCTAATTCTTTGCAATTTGATGAGGAAAGCATTAGCAAGTTGTTGTCCTATTTTAGCAGAACACTTTCAGTAGTTGTGCGAAATTACATTGCAATGGAGAAAGAGTGATTAGCTATTCTCCTGGCTGTGAACCAATTCTTTTCTTTCTTGAATGGTACAAACTTTACAGTTGTTACAAACCAAGTTTCTTTACCACGTCTGTAAGGCATGAAATTTATATAGGAAGATCAACCCGCTGTACTCATAAGCTTCAGCATTACAACTTGTACATAGTTTATCATGCTGAAACAGAGCACATTGATGTATATGGAATGAGCAGATTGCCCTATTAATTTTAGACAATAGTAAAGATGAATGGTTACATGACCTATTCATAAAGCCAGACTCTTGGGAGAATGAAGACTAACCAGTTCAAAAGATATAAAATGACACGCTTGCAAAACTAAAGTTCAAAGCAGATGATTATATAAGGAAGTTCTAATTGACTGGTTACCTTTCATGGACATCATAATGGGTACCAAAGATAATCAGATATAACAATACCTTAGGACATGGAGGAGCCAGAAAATTTATGAATGGATCAAAGCTCAATACTATTGGTAAGCAATACTGACTTTGTCTTATATGTCTTAAACGTGTGCATGGCTTGTAAAAAAGCCGCATAAGGACAAGTACAATTATCAGACAATGACCCTCCAGCAGACATTTCATACCATTAGTCTAGATTTCATAGGTCCACTTCCTGAATCCACAGGTGAAAATCAATAAATCCTTGTAGGGATTGATAATTTCATGACCTGGGTCAAAGCAATCGCCATTCAAAACGCAGAATGCAAAAGGCTACTGCTAACGTTTTACTTTAAACATAAACTAGGCACATTTGCCCGCAAGTCATACTATGCAATAATGGAAAAAACCTTACTTCAAGAGTTAAAAGAATCTTAGCCGCGAGAATAAGAACTCAACAACTAATCTTAGTGCCTTACAACCCATCAACTAATGGAGATATAGAAAGAGCAAAATTGAACGTTAGTTTCAATCCTACCAAGACAAATACTGATCTATTACACTGGGACCAATAACTCCCAAGTGCGCTGATGGCTTACAGGACAAGTTTTACTTAATTATAAAAAGGTCAACCTTTGAGATCTATATATGGAAGAGAACAGGCATCCCAGCTCTAATAGCTCACAAAGCTACCAGTGATAATACTGAAGAGCCTGAAAAACGCTAAGAATATTACCCAGAAAATTATACAAGTAAAAGCAAAGCAATGACCAATCTAGCCAAAATGGTTACAAGTGAAGGCCAAGAAGCTAATGCATCCCGTTAACTTTACCCACTTTGTAATTTTTTGATTTTATCTTATATTACAATTGTATAATGCCCAAAGAAGATAAATCAGACTCCATCTGAGATGGGCCATACAATATCACCTACAAACTCAAAGATGTATATCAAATAAATCATTAAAGACTGGAGTAACTACCAACTGCGTACATAGCTAATTTTACGTCTGTAAACCCTGCCAATGGCCTTGAAGGGGTTATGTTAGATATCAGGATATTGGACATATTGGGAAGAATATCAATTAAAGGTCTTTCATGAGAGAATTGATGCCTAGACCCAAGAATGGATTATAGAAGTCACATTAAACAATTAAACAGAAAATCGATGGTTGTTAAGGCTCAATTCTATACTAGAAAATTACATTAGATTAAAGTGAGCCTAGTATGCTTAAAAATGAAATACTGCTTAATAAAAAATGAAGGATCATCAAAGTGTCATCTGGCCTATACCATAGATGGTTCATGAAGCATTATATTAAGACATGCCCACAAAAGAGTAAGTTTTAAGAATCTTCCCAACAATAAACCTAAGTAAACCCAAATCTTATTTGACTTAGTACATTCAACATACCTTTTCTCCTTATTAAAAATGCTACAAAGGAACTCTACAATCTGGATATATTGCTTGACCAAGAGCCTCCCTTCTGGATACCCCCTTCATTAATTTTATTTATTTTTCTTATGGGGTTCATATTGTTAAACGTAACTTAAACCCTATTCTTTACTAAAATAAGTGTAGTTGTTACATATACTTGTCTTTTAGATACTTGACTTCAATAAGCTAAAATGACATACTTACCATAGGACGGAAACTCTAGCTGATAGGACCTAAGCATAAGTTGGCACCATAAAATACAATAATATACTTGTTATTAGCCTTAGATTGTTTCAAGTAGTGACTTTTGGGCTTCTTGAGCATGTCACGATTGATTCATTGAAAAGGAAGCCCAACCTCCATACACCTGCTGGACGCATGACAGATCAAAAGAAAATCAAAACCATCATATCCTAACCCTATTTTAAAGATTTGGAGTTACTTGGCTACCTAGACAATGTCATTAATTACATTTATATATACTTTTATATAGCCAACTTCTGGCCCATTATATTACCTATAAAAAAGAAATACCTTAGAAATTATATTCAACGAAGTATAGTTAGTACATAAATTAAAAACATTACCTCAAGCACCAATTTTTAATAGAATTCAAAGATGAATTAAAGATTCTAATGAAACCAGTGGCATCAACCTCAATGCTGTTTTACGCCAATATTAAGATGAGAGGTAATAAGCCTTTGAATATTGTTGTGATTCAAGATGACAAGTGAACCAAAATACTACTCATGAATTAAGACTTGATGGTTTGACTCTTTACCTGCACAAACGGAACCTTACCCTGATAGCACTGAATTTAGATTTTATCATCAAGCATCACATTCACGAGAATTGATGGAAACACCTTCAGGAATCCTTTCACCACTTACTGAACCATTAAAGGCGCGACACCTACCGCTGCAGTCATGATAATGCAGTACAATGAGGGTGCTCACCAAGCAGTTGATCCAGAAGGCAATGATTTATCCTGATTGGTCAGGGCCACAAATGCCCCTGTGGCATCATGTCCCTACACGCCCTATAAATATCAACGCTTTCTGACTAAGTAAAGTAGTCTATATTCGCCCCATCTTTTTGTTTTTGACCTTTCCACTGACTTTCAGCTTTGAGCCCATTTTTTGACTTTGGTGAAAGCAAAGAGAACTGTTACGCCAAGAGAAGTGGTGCTCACTACAGAAGGATCCGAGCTGTCTAAAGTAAAATGTCTATAATGAACAATGGATAATACTAGCAGTCAAGAAAGACAACCTGCTGATCAGTTGAGAAGTGTCACTATATGGATTTGTACCTTGCAATATGAAGTACCATCCACACAGCCTGAAAGCTTAGAATATTGGGCCACATCAGTTCTCTTTATCTTCAGTTGACGGTGATCAGTATCAATTTCAGTATGATAATCTTACCAATATTTCTAAACAGTTATTAAATGGTATTTACTCCGTGGGGCCCATTCAAGCTACTCCCATGCCTCTTCAGTGACTTCCACCATGTGGGATCATTATATCATGACCCAACTATCAGTGAGAGAACTAACTTGGGCACATAGAGCTATCTATGAAATTTTGTCCACCCTGCTATTCATCACCTCCTATAGTTATTCAGGTTACACCATCAGGAAGTTTCTAAAAACTAGGACTTACCAAAACTTTACACTCCTTTGTTATCAATTTCTTCAACACGGCCTCCTCCTTCATCCTTGACAACTGAGTATCCTTTATCAATAACTGGCAATTAATCAACAAAGCCCAAGGCCAAATCACAGTGTTAGATGGCAGATTCTGGCTACCTCAAAGATTAACTTCATCAAAACATCCAACTCTTTGAGGCTTCTAGGAACCAGAGCCCCCAACAAGTTAATGATCTATAAGGACCCTACAGCAAAACTATCAGGAGCTGGACTCTCACGACCATACCTCTGGGAGCAAAAGACCAGAAGGGCCTGAAGGGCTTGAAGGTCCCTATGGGCTTTGAGGGTCCTCTGGTTACGTAGCACCTACTCCCAGAGACCCTTATGACCCCTGGAGAAAGAATGTCTTGGCAGCCCTAGTCGCCTTACATGATCAGATTATAATGTAGCACAAGGATTTAATCTCTGAGTAGAATGAGTCTTCCTTGACCTTAGGGTTTCAATTGAGGCTTTGTCAGATAAATGGATAGTAATAGTGCCTTTGATAAACTTACTGACAGACACATTTTTTAGCTCAAACAGATATGTTAATGGTTTGAGACACATTTAATTAACCTAGGGAGTCATCTTCTTCTTCAGTGCGCCGGTACTCAAGCCCTAAAGGAGCAGGTTGCTCAAAAGGGGTCTATTTCCTCCCTCAACTAAAACTGGGATGATATCTTAGAGGACCTTGAGGGCCTAAGATGATGGTGGACCAGCAGGCCCCTTGCGACTATGTGGAGACCAAGACCTCCAAGCCTGCACCAATTCCTGGCATTAACACCTCTCCTCTCCTCTTGTAACTAATTTAAATCCAGTTAAAAAGAAGATCACCCCTGGCCAAGAAAGCATCTCCTCTTTCCTACTTTCATATGAGAGTTCCACAGAAGAGGACATTAATTAACAAAAATTGAAGTATATCCAATCCTGCTTAACACCACTACTCTGAAGATCATGATTCCCCGCTTGAAAGAATGCAACACCTGGAAGCAGGTCCAGACGGCCTTATACCAAGAATTTGTCAGCAATAAAGCCCTGACGAATCAAAACAAGCATTTAGGGATATTGAGAAGAATAAGGGGAGAGTCCATAGAGTTCACCAGCTGCTTCTATGCCCAATCGCAACCTTTGGGTACCACAGATCATATTATCTTAGATGAAGCCATTGCCACTGTCATCTCTACACTGGGATCTTATCCTGAGGTTCAAATGCATATGATTGGCCAAAAGAACAGCATTACATGAGGTTTTGCTAAATCAAGGAAGCGCTTAATGATATTCCTGTGACGACCATACATCCTAAAGCTAACACTTCTGCCCCCCTCCAACCATACTCGGGTCCATGTGGTTGAAACCCAAAATTTTTTAACCCCAATGCACCTACCGCAATGGCTTCTAGAATAGCACTAAGACATTTCAGAAATGACTTGCCAAGAAGTCGGGAAAAGGGCCGCTAACAAGAAGGATGAGGCGCTCCATGCTGACATCTCTAACACGCCATAAGAATCACCACTGACCTCTACTGAAGACTGATGCTATCCTACTTGAAGAAGTTTTATTACCTGCTGATAATAAAGAAATAGATACTGCTTACTCTTATTCCAATGACATATCATGTTTTCCCGCTACCTCAAAAATTAAGAAGCCTGTTTACCTGCGTTGCTGTTTTAAGTTCATCAGATTCCAGTTCTCGCCATTCTTGACAGTAGTTCCCCCCATAAATGTTATATTATCTAAGTTGATAAAGAATATCAATGATTTCACCAGACTACCACATTATATGGAGTATGGCACGGCTAGACTACAGTGTAAATGATCTATAGGGGCCTAATCTCCCCTACTTATCTAATTTGGGAAGCTCTCTGTATGTACCCCCACCGTCGCACTGGATAACCTGTGCTTTGAACTTTTTCTTGGAACTCAGTTTCTCCAATAATAAACCGCGCTGGTACATTATGATGACGGATTTCTATACCTACTGTAAAATTAAGTTCCCTAATCTAAGTAATTCCCGCAATTTGAAGGCATAGGTAAAGGCCTGGGCTTGCCTACTAGAGAGTGAGATCTATATTGACCAACTTGAGTTTCACATATGGTTTTCTCGGGTCCAGCTGTCCTCACCTGCTGTTAATGGATATGAAGGCATGCCAATCTACTTACTAGGATGACCCTATTCCTCTAAAGTCCCAAATTATTGCAAATATCTGGATCCATGTTAACATCCCCTCAAGATACCTGGTGGAAATCTGAGGCCTAGATAACCTATCTGCCAAGGTGGTTCTAACCTGTCTGGGAGTTCTAGCTGTAGCTTTGCCAGATCTATATCAGTGTTGTTGTCTAACCTTACTGACAAACCTAGGGTAGTAGACCTAAACAGTCCCGCCACCTATGCACGTCTTTTACCAGTAGAGTCTGTTGATGAAGTCCACAATTTTGTGGGCCTGCGGGACTTTGGTTTGAAGATGACTCCATCAGTGGCTCTAGTTGACACCAGTATTGAAAATTCTCACTGGGAAACAACAGCGTGAGTATAAATAATTACTAAAGGAGTTTCAGACCTATTTTGGCTTTGACCTACAACTTTGAAAAGATAAAAATGGGGTTCTACATCATTTGTAGATTGGGGGTGCTTCCAATTTCAGTCCTGACTTTACTAAAGAAGTTTTGGTGAAGAGGCCCTGGTAGAAGTGGGACTCAAACAACTACTTGACGCCGGACTATTGGTGCCTTCACGCAGCCCTTGGGCGTTTCCTCTCCTACTGACTTTAAAGAAGGATAGAAGTAATTGGGTGGTGATGGACTATTAATGGCTCAACTCCATCACCAATAAGGACATTTATTCTCTTCCTGAATCAATGACTCTCTTCACCTGCTCGCCAGATCACAGTATTTTTCAGCAATGAACCATGCCATCAGATATTGGCAAGTGGAGCTCGCCCCTGAAGATCAAGCCAAGTGCATGCTCATAGACAATAAAGGGCTATTCAAACCCACAAGGATGCCTATGGCCTCTGCAACGCACTGGAAATCTCCAACGTTCCACATACAGGATCCTTATGGACTTAAAGTCATCATGTGTCCTCATATACCTTGATGACATCACTATATTCTCCCAAACTTACATTAGTCATGTGGAGCACCTTTGGGAGGTTTTCAAAAAGCTTAGGAAAGCTTTGATAAAGCTCAAACTTCATAGTGCTCTTTCTTTAAGTCAGAAATGGAGTTCCTTGTACATAAGATGTCAAAAGATAGCATTTAATTCATACCAGACAAAGTTGACGTCATAGAAAAGATATCACGCCCCCAGAGCTTAACGAGATATTCAGGTGTTCTTTGGTAAGGTGGATTATTATTATCAGTTTATACCTCGGTTTGCCAACCTGGCTGAACCTCTATTTTATCTCCAGTAGAAGAACGTGCCTTTTGAATGTCGTCCAGAACAGAAACAGGCTTTTAATGTTTTGAGGACCATTCTCACTAAACCCATTTTATTACATCCACATTTCTATCAACCTTTCATGTTATTAATGGATGCAAGCAATGTCGCCATCAGAGCCATCTTATTCCAGCATGACGAAAATCAGTTTGTTCATTTAGTAGACTATTTTAGTAATACCCTGATAGAGGCCAGATGAAACTATATCTTGTTACCAAGCTTTATTGCTTAGCTGTCTTGTTAGCAATCAGACCTTTTTGGCCTTATCTCTAAAGAACCAACTTTATCATTATAACTTAGAATTTCTTGATTTGGTGGCTAAAGCAGATGAAGGACTAAGATGGCCATTTTATCCAGATGAGCCTTAAGACTGCAGAGCTATGATTTAACTATTGTCCATCACGTGGGAGTGATTCATTTGAACGCCAATGGCCTCTCTAGGATGTCAGTAATGGCTTCTTTAATCCTCAGGGAAGACTGAATGTACGATCTGATTGGCCGACTATAGTGCTCAGAGTTGGATACTCCTGAAATCCAGTATGAGCTTTAAAGGATGACCTGAGATACTCAGATCAAGGACGGGATGCTATATAAGAGGGTTAATAAGAAATGGCTCTCTTATGTTCGCCTTTCTTCTAAAACTGTCATTATCCAAAAGAGTCATATGACTAAGGGACATATGGCAATTAAAAAGACTCATGATTGGTTGAGGACACAATATTACTGGGACCAAATGGTGGAAACCATCCAGGAGGTCCTACAAGCTTATATAACTTTCCAATCTCATGATTGAGCCAGTCCTTGTTATCAACGCTCAGTCAGCACCCCATCAGGACCTTTCAATGTCATTAGCATTATTGTAGTAGGCCCTCTCCCCACTGGATTAGATAGCCTTATGTATTCTCCTATCCATGGATTACTGAACAAATGGGTTGAAGAAATTTCAGTCCTCGCTGCTACTGCAAAAGCTATGACTCTCTTCCTTATTTGATCCATTTTCCCTCAGCATAGATGCTCATAATTTTTTGGACAATAGGTTAAGTTTTACCTCGCAGGTAGTCCAAGAACTTACTTCAATTTTTGGCACTAACTAAAGTTTCACCGCCCCTTACACCATTCAACTAATGGAGCAGTGGAAAGCGCTAATAGAACCTTGTCTTTATTTAGTGGAAAATGGAAGCCTCCAACCCTGCTCTCTGGAATCATTATCTATCCAGCGCTTTGCTTACCTGTAGAATAAGCAGACATTAAATGATTTAAATATCCCCCTTTAAAGCTTTATATGGACGTGCTCCCCAGCTCTCAAGTAGCACTCAGCCATTGCTCATGACCTCCGCTCCTAAGAACTCCAATTTAATCATAAGGGCTTTAGCTGATGAAATTATCCAGATTTAAACTTTAACCATACAAGGCATCGTCACCACAACAAGAATGGAGACATCCTAATTTAATTTTGGCTGACCCCCCTTATCAATTTTTTCAACTAGGTGACTTCATTATCTTTTATCACCATCAACCTGGAGGCTGACAGAATAAGCTCAACGTTCTTTAGTCTAGACCTTATAATATTATACATAAGGTGAACTCAGAGTACTCTATTACAATGTCAGTCAGGGGAAAGTAGTGAATTGAGTGCATGTCCAGTTCCTATGGCCCAATACCCCCTCCAACAATGGCTTGAGGGATGCATTGTTAATATTAGAGATGATGAGTGAACCAAACTTTCTGCTCCTAAATTGAGCCTAAACAGATTGACTCTCAAACCATTGTGAATGGAACCTTACCCTGAAGGTATCAAAACTAAATTTAATCAGGAAGCATCATGAATATGAGAATTTGTCAGTTGGGAAATGACATTATAATTAAGACCAACGTTAAAGACAAAGCAGCATGTCAGGAGGCCAAGAAGGTTTAGTTGCAGGCCTCCCTGACCTCAAGCATACCATAGATCAACGCTGGGTTAAGGTGAAGTAAGCTCAGGTTAGTCCTAAGGATTCAAGAGAAGTTCAGCCCTGTATAACAACAGGTGCGTTAAAATGCACAAACTTTATGGTAAACATAAATGGTTCACTTAAGTTTTTAAGTAAATGGGGTCTCAAAACCCATTCAGTTTTGAAATTTCCAGCTTGAATTAGCTGCTCCTACAATTAAATAATCAAGTTCAGTTGATTACCAAGTACTTTGTATTAGCCAATGGAAGCGTGCACCTATTGGTGCACCTCAGCTTAGACTTAATTCCTTCAATTGATTGTTTTCCTAAAATCCCTTAATTCCTCATGTTGAGACCAATCTCTCCCATTAGTCGACTTACTTCTTTTTAAACCCTTTGCTAGTACACCGTTTTAATATTTATGTTACCTTGGACGATCATGTGCATGGACCTCTTCAAGGAGGTCTCACGTTACATTAACCATATAATTTTAACCACATTAAAATATCTGCCCATGCACCGTTGGGCCGCCCAGGTTCCCTCCAGCCTAGGGCGCCCATACACCACCACTCTGAGCACTGCGTGGCTCCCTTATGGTTACTCCCTCTCATAAAAACTCTTTGAACTAAGTTATTCTAGCTCAAGCCCTCTTCTAAACTCTATAAACTTTAGTACTAATGACTAGATTCCTGGCATTGGCCCTGTGCACCATGCAATACCACGTTGGGAACAGATGAGTTATAGACACTCTCCTTACAGAATTGATGAAAAACACCTATAGAACATATTCACTTCCTGAACCACAAGGGGCACAACCCCCACTTCTGTGGTCACAAGGATGATGCAGTACAATGAGGGTGCTGACCAGGCGGTCAATCTGGAAGGCAGTGAAAGATCCTGATAACACAGGGCCACGAAGGTCCTTGAGGCGCCATGTCCCTAAATACCCTATAAATATTGACCTTTCTAACTTAATAAAGTAGTCTATATCCAACCCACCTTTTTTGACCTATCCGCTAATTTCAGCTTTGAGCCCATTCTTTGGACTTTGGTGACATTCAAGAGAACTGTTATGCCCAGAATTATTTCTTAAAATTTACACTAGTCAAAGAAAAATTAATTACTCACAGAAATTATTATTGTCTGTCATTTTAGCCCTTTAATAATTCAGAATTTAAGTCTTTGATCAAAAGTTTGCCATTTACACTTATAAACTATGCTTTATTTTTAATTCACTAAGAAAGTTAGAAAAGGTGTATGTACCAATGGCAAAATGAACCAGTGGAATTAGACGTGCTATTTACTCCTTTTGAAAATATAATTTGATGTGTATGGACTCTCTCAAATCCTAGAAACTACAATCATATTCCATGTATCACTTGAAGCTACTGATTTTGAGCAAGAGCATGTACAGAATTTACAACTTTATGCAGAAATTTGTTTTACCCAAAGGTGTAACTGAGGAACATCAATCTAAAAAAGTGACCATGTGTTAGTTGAACAAGATTTATTAAATGTTCATATTAAGAGTTCTCTCATTAATTTGTTTGTGATGATTATATAACAAATATTTTAAAGAGGCCCATGATGATGCTAGACACTTTTAAAAGCAATTAACGTGGGAATGAATATTTTAAAATTGTAGACTACCACTTTTTCCAATAACTGCAATAAATTGCTACCTGCACACATGACAAGTATACTCTGGTGTTAGGGAAACTGGAGCACAGGATGTTGCAGAAGGAAAAACGCCAGACAAAAGGTTTAACAACAAAGCAATGTTACCCAGCAAGAGGAAGCAACGTCCCAGGCAATATAGTTTATGTTTCTATATAATTTGGTATATACAACTCATATCAAACTGACAACAACCATCAGGGGCATGAGTCCCTGAGAGCAGGGAAAATAGCTTAAGATTTGCATTGAAACGCAGCGAAATAAGATGTGGTAGGGCCAGTGGAATAGACTGCGGTGTGGGAGGAAGGTTTGAGCCCAACTTGAGATTCAGACCAGACTAGGAAAAGGACTTCAGCATCAAGATGGTTCCAACAAAAGCAAGTTTTTATTAATAAACAGAAAAGGGTGGGAAATTTGTATATATAGTTCCTAAACTTTATTAATTTTAAACTGTGTGCTTAAGAAAAGCAAAGACTTTCTCATATTGGGCCTAAAATTAAAAGGGAAGATTTTTGATAGTTTTAAAGCAATTAATATATCTCAATCTGAGCTGTAAATTTTCCGCCTTTTTTAATAAAATTACAAAGTTATATATATTTTTCAAAATTCTGTAACTTTGTAACATGTGATTTATCAGATTTTGGGGGTCAATTTCCGCCAGATTTTCTGCCTTTGTTGAGCTGTTTCCCTCATCCCTGACTGGCAAGGCCAAAACCGCTTACAGAAAATGCCCTTGGAGAGGTCATTAGTTACCTTTAGGGGTTCTAGCCTTGACTCCAGGGGCTTATTTAGCTTTGCTTTAGTGGGGCATTTAACACCACAACTTATGTCACTAGCTGTAACATCCAGTAACTTTGAATATTATATACCTATAATTTACAAGTTTTATAACTGATTTTTAAGAGAAAGGAGAATGATAGTTTTTTGAAGACAATTAACCAATTGGATTTTCTATACAAGTTTTCAACCCTCATTTGAGTAACCTCTTACATGCAAATGATACTTACCTCACTCAAGTTCTTAAAAAAATAGACAAGATGAACTGATACTTTAAAAAGCTTTTCTTTCTCGCAACAATCACTTTAATTACTATGATTCAATTCGAACAGCAAATTTGGATAATCACACACAGGAAAGATGGGCGACTTTAATAACAAAAATAATACAACATGGGTGAGTGTCGCAGCAAGCGGTGCGCTTAATGGTGCAACTAAGGGCAAGAAACGCCCTGGAGGGGGACCAGGAACCCAATCTGCAAAGAAATCACAAACTCAGACACCATCTGGGTTTATGGTATTTACTGTAAAGCACGCGCAATACATGTACATTCAATTCAAACAACCTTTGTCAAAGGTGGAACACGGGATCAGACTCTTCCTTGGGGATGAGTCGCCAACCCTGTGGGAGAAAACATGTGAGGCACAGCCCTCACTTTTCCCTCACGCGGTGTATGTAGCCACCAACAACATGGGCCATGGATGGGTTGATATTGGTTTTGAAACAGCCAATGAAGCTGATGCCGCAGCAAAATCTGCGTGGAAATTGCCCTCCCTGAGGGCAAAAAAATTGTGTGCACCGCGCGCACCAGATGGAACAAAGCAAAACTTTGTTCATCTCCTTTGACTCGCTCCCCACCAACCTTCCTCATAAGGTAATCAAGGAGGAGCTCCACAAAGGTCTTGTGGCCTACGGAGAAATCCAACAACTTGAATTACAGCAATTTCGCTTAATGCCCGACCTGTGCACGTGGTGTGTGTGTATCGTGTGTAATCAACCCCTTGCCAGAAGTGGAAGAGGATTTATCCAGAATTCCCCGCGCAGCAGAATTTCAATTTGCAGATGGGGGCCAGTTGGCTGCATTCCAAGTTACACCGGAACATGCACCACCCATTTGCAACCACTGTGGCTCACTGGGCCACAAGCCACAAGGAACATGCATGCCCTGTAAAAGAGGGATTAATAGAAAATGATTTTTGTGAAGAAGCTATGGACAAAGATAATGAAAACTTCGCCAAAATGACTGATGGCCACCACCCATTCCTCTGGGGTGAAGATGGACTATACTCCATCATGGACCCAGTTACAAGTAAACAGCGTAAAGCAGCACAAAAAGCCCACAAGAGAGCAGCGGCTGAAGTGGCGGCACATGCGGAATTCGCCATTAACCACGGACAAATTCAGGAGGATATTTCAGATATTCACCAAACCAACCAATCAGAATAATATGCCCAGGTCAAAAATTTTCACAGTAACCAGACTGAGCCACAAAGCGTCATCAGTCATGCACATACTGAGGAACAATGCAACCGCAATTTGGGTGAAAATGTGGTGCACAATGCAACAAAGTGAACCTCAAAAATATAAAATCTAATCAACAACCTGCATCAAATCAACATGAGACCTGTGCAGGAAAAGTTGATGAAAATGCAAAAAACCGCAATTCCCTTGAATCATTGGGTCAGATCAAGGGAACCAGCAATGGCAGTGAAAGAGTTGGAGTACAGATGCGGAGTATGGCCAAAATGAGCCGCGGTGATAGGACCAGGGTCCTCCCAACCGCTCCTGAGGCGCCACAGGCACCTCAGTGTCAATAAGGACGTTAAATATTGCGGGAGCCAGGGCTCATACATCCCAAGCCAAAAAGCTGGCATTCCTGCAAAAACCTCTTGTAGACATCTTGGCCATCCAAGAAACCCACTGCCTACAAGGGGAAGAAGAATCCTGGTCAACCAGGGTCGCACCATCACAATCAGTATGGACATCTCACTGTGGGGTGATAGTCCAAAACAACAAAAAATTTAAAATTACAAATTCATCATCACACTTGCACGGTTGAGTCCTGGTAGCAACAATCAAATGCCAAGATGAAATAATTTCGTTAGCATGTATCTACGCACCATGCACTGCAACTGAGAAAAATTTTTTTGAAAAAATTTCCACCCTCACCCTCCCACCAGATATCATCATGTTAGGCGATTTCAACTGCTGGGATAACCCCAATACAGATTGATGGCCTATTTGATTGATAATCCCAGGGGATACCCACCTGGACACATTGAATATCACACAATGAAGGCATCTCTTGGCTTACAGGATGCTCTTCCTCCCAATTCACCAATCCTTCCCCATATGAAAAGACCCAACATACGTGAGGGACTGCTCATATCAATGAGTTGTATTGACACATCCTCATCCCACAATCCAACCACTCAAGAATCTCCAAATTTACAATAAAAAAGATCAATTTTTCTGATCACCGATTAGTTACAGTGCAGTTAGCGCCAACCCAATCCCACACACACAGGTGTTGCCTTGGAGAAAGCTTCACCCAGAAAATATAAGATTGCCTGAGATATCTGACTGGGTTGAAAACAAGGCTACAAACCCAGAATTCACAGCCCCATTCACTTCAGATCCCATTGGAACATGGGAAAATTTCAAAAAGATTTAATCAACAAAACCTGGCATATTGCATCATGCAAGTACACCGTGGACACAGCAACAATCAAGCATACCTTGGCAGAACTAGACCACCTGGAAATAAATACTCTGAGATCTGGCTATAGCCCTAATTTGGGGGATGCAAATGGGCAGAAATTTCAGCCTGACTTAACAATCTCATCTTTGAACACCAACACAGAATCAAAGTATTGAACAAGGTAAGTTCATAAAGGAAGGTGAAACCTGTTTGACATACTTTTTCCACCAATTCCACTCCCGCAGAAACCAGCCCATGTGCACACAGGTCTGCAAGACCAATGGCACTGTGGCAATTGACCTGAGGAGGTCAAGGCGGAAGTACACTGCTATTGCAAATTATATCACTATATGCCAACAGATCCACAAAAAATTAAAGAATTTATTAAAACTGCCAAGATACAAAGTACACCACCAAATCACAATATACTATCCCTTATCACACGGAAGGAGCTTTGGGAAACAATTCGCGGTGCACCACGTAGGAAATGCCCAGGGCCTGATGGGATACCCTACGAATTTTACAAAAATATTTTTAACAAATCGCCCCTCCTCTTGGCGTCAATGAACCAGAGTTTGTTGGAAACACGCCTATTACCAGGAGGCCATGAATCCTACGTTATAAACTTGTATAAAAGGGTGAAAAAGTTGGACCTGGCCAACTTGCGCCTAATTGCACTCTCCACCACTGACACAAAGATTCTAACAAAAAATTCTAGCAGTTAGATTAGGAGCAATTGCATCTGACGCCCCTATCACCCAACCAGTTTGGGTTATACCAGGGCGTTCAATCTGGAACAACATACACCCTGTTGCAAACATTTGCCAATCCAAAGCAACTGGTGCTCTGGTCTTCTTGGATCAGGAAAAGGCGTATGACCGTGTTAGTTGGCCATACCTAAAAGAATGTCTACATGCCTTCAAACTCCCACCAAGATTCATAAAATGGGCGATGCTCCTAACAGAATCTGCAACCATGGATGTATGCGGCCCTGGATTCCTAACAAACAAGATTAAACCACACAGAGGGCTCAAACAAGGGGATCCCCTCAGCCCACTGCTATACATTTTCAGCTTTGACCCGCTCCTCCGAGTAACTGACTCACGTCTCATGGGGATAACCGCACAAGGACAACCAACAGTCAAGATACTGGCCTTTACAGATGACTGTGTAGTAGGTATAGCAAACAATGAAGATGCCCAACATCTGGAACACACTCTAGAGGAATACTCCAAGGTGAGCAATGCATCGCTCAACAAAAGGAAGACAGAAATCATCCTCTTAGGCAAATACACAAACAATTGGGCCACAACATCAGAACCTCACACCAACACTCGAGAGGTTAAACCCAATTATATTACCCTTTGCAATACCTCCCACCACCACTCCTGTCTGACACCTTGGAATCTGGCTAGAATCAGGGGGATATGCTAATGAGACAATGGAAAGCAACCTGTTACAACGGGTATCCAAATGCGTCGGCTCCTTCAAGGGAAGAACCCCAGGACAAACAGGACGAGTTACAGTTGCTAACTCGCTCATCCTCCCAATACTGTGGTACCAGGCCCATGCAATTGCCTTCTCACCTACCTTTATAACCTCAATTCGCGCGCTTATCCAGGGCTGGCTGTGGCCTGGCTCTCACCCTCCTATACGGATGGAAACACTATTTGGCCCACGCTCAAGCGGAGGCATGGGACTAATAGATTTTGAGAACCATGCCAATCAAAACCTAGGTACCTGGATACGAAATCCTTGCTCCAGACCTCCCACAACAACATTGGTCCAGGGCAGCAAGGACTAACTTTGCACAGGCGCTCAAATTAACCAACCCACATAGTCCACCCAGACTACTTTCATACCTTGCCAAGCACCCTACTGAAACGGGTCCACATGGAACCTCCCCTCATTTCAAACATATCCTCCAAACTATCCGCCGTATGGGATGGACCATAGAGAACATGGGTACTATACAGGGAAGGGGACGACCCAGCCCCCAATTCAAATTAAGAAACCCAGAAAACCACCCCCAGAGGGATATTCTCGCAACAACCCCAAGCATAGCTAGGATAGAATAACTAGATATGCTGGACATTCCCTATGATTTAACCATACAGAAAGCAATGTGGAAAATGACACACCACCCACTCCTACAACCAAAGATATGAGCAAACGCCTGGCGCTGTTTGAGAAGGACCTATAGGACGGCGGACCGCTCCAACTCCCTCCAAAAAACATGTGCAGTATGTGGAGGGGAGGGATCCCTACATCACCGCCTAGAAACATGCCCCCCAATCAAAGCTATATGGCAGGAAGTCGCACGCCTGCTCAAGATTCAAAACGAACAGGAATTCTTAATATCAAAGAGTATCTTCGCGCTCCAGATTGAGTCACCAATCCCATCTACCCTCTGCTCCCTAATACCCATTGCAATGTGGACAATACACACAATTGCATTAGATGCGTTCAAGGGCACAGTCCCAACCATTCATGGGATTATTGACAGATTCCATGTCCACTTACTAGAGCACTTCCAAGCCTGGCTCTATGGATATATGAGACCAAGACAAAAAGCGCTCATAGAATCATGGTTCCCACTCTGGTTCCTCCACACAGACCCTATCCTTCACACCTGCTCCATAGCAGGTGAAACCCCCTCGGAATAGTGCACCAATCCCCCCATACCTGGCAGTCCCGCTGGCAACAGGGGTGACTTGAGTACCCTGGGGTGCCCAATTTTTATATTTCTTAGTTATTCTCTTAGTTTCAATATATTTGGTAATGTCTGTCCCCTGATCAGCTTACCTCGGTTAAATAAAAGAGATGAACTGATACCTTCAATTAATTCAATTTAGTACAAATAATAAAATATACTCTAATTTTTATTATGGATATCGTTAAGGAATATACTGAAAGGAGTACAACTTTTTTAACCAATCCTCAGAAATAAAAAAATTGTAGTGAATAGCAGCAGCTAGCCAGACAGTCTTCTCTATAATTTATTTTGACCTCAATTAGGTAACATCTTACAATCAAAGAATGGTTTAAAGTAAGATTAAAAAGGTGCTAGAGTTTGATAATACTATTGAGCCAATATTCTTTATAATTGATTTTGTTTAATTGCCATTTTCTACCCCAGTGATAACTAGCTCACTCAGGGTATTGAAAAAAGACATGTGGACCTAATCAAAACACTTCAACAGAAGTAAACCTAATAAATAATTTGTACATTTTGATTTATTGTGGGGAAGGCTGACCATGGGATGGACACTTCCAAATATGACTCAGAAGAGACAAACTTAGTACCAGGGGAGGCACCCCAGAGAAGCGATGCTATCTCTTGTTGCCAGCGGGAACGCCACTTATGGGGAGGGGGAGGAACGTGTGAAGGGGCCTTAGCCACTATTGAGCATGTGTGGAGGAAGGGGTCTGATTTGATGAACCAGACTGGGAACCAGGAGGAGACCAGCTGTCGGCGACATGGTGGGAGGTATCCAAACATCCACACTTGAAAGTGGTCCACCAAATGAGACCGGAATCTGTGGACAGCTTCTGGGAGGGTGGGGGTGGAGCCTGCGATGGCATCTAAGACAATCGTGTGGATGGTCCACATGGCGATTGCAACCACCAGAGCATGGAGGGAGGGGTGGGAGGGAGGAGGCCATTGATAGAGCAAACATATCTCTTGACAGACTGAAGGGATGCGTTTGATCCTGGCCCAGCAGAGGTTGAACTTCGCCATATCACTTTAGAGGTAGGGCACTTCTCCAGGCGGTGGAACAGCGTTCCATACTAGCCACACACGACACAGGATGAGTGTAAAGCATTAGAGCGCTCCTGTACGATACACCCACCTCAGGCAGCCGCCACATAGGAGCGGACTTAAGGCTGCAACAGAGGATGATGTACGTATTTCCAGATAGTTTTTTGGGTCTCAATGGAGTAGGGGATGTCCATCATGTCCAGGTAGTCCACCCTGGATAGGACATGGGGCCGAATGGGGATCACGCCATCATGGATGGGTAGCCCCTGTACCTCTTGTGTGAACTGAGGAGAGGGGCGGTCCCTTTGGGTTGTATGTCCGCTAATACAAATTCTCCCTCAGCGCTCCACATGGAGAGTAGGATTCGTTGTAGTGAGTTTTAGTCCCGTGGGGACCTGTGGCTGATGTGTGTGATGCGAGGTATTTCATCAGGGAGTGGGGTTCAATGGATTGTTGAGGCCCAAGGCGCGGGAGAAGTTGGAGTGGCTATGCAGGACCAGTGTTGGGGAGGGAGTGTAGGGGCGTGACAGCCGCGAACCAGGTGCCCAGGATCTTGGCAGCATGGGCTTTAAAGTCAAGCAGGCCCATGACACCATGATGATGAGGGCCAAACATGACCTCTAGCTGTACTGGTGGAGGGCGGCCTGACCAAAGCCATCCTTGCAGCAAGGCATACAAGGATTTGAAGAAGCTTGGGGAGATTGGGATGGCGTGGGCTCCGAACCAGACTTTGGATAGGAGCATAGAGTTGGCTAAAACAACCCTGCCAGTAAGGGAAGTAAGGTGGGCTCTGAGAGAGGCGATTCGCTTCGTCACATTGTCCAGAATAAGGCACTCTATTACTGCTGACGCGTATCTGCCTGCCTCCATCCTCATGCCCAGATGGCATACCGGTCCTATGGTAGGACGTGGCACGAAGGGGAGCACCAGTGGAGTGGTGTGTGTTGAGTTAGTAGGGCGTGGACATGGGCGAGCAGATGGGCTGGGTTGGGAACTAATTGCTGGGGTCCAGCAGTTCTGAAACTGACCAAGGGGGATGATTTCAGTCTTGGAAGCGTTCAGTGCCGCGTTGCTTACCCAGGAATATTCCTGGATGAGAGCTTCAAGCGCGCATGCATCTTAATTGTTAGACACCCACACCACGCAATCATCTGCAAATGCCATCATCTTAACTGGGGCTTGGCCTGGCACATGGACCCCAGTGAGTTGGGCATTCACATTTCGCAGTAGTGGGTCAAGGCTGATGTTGTATAGGAGTGGGCTGAGGGGGTCCCCTTGTCGCAAGCCCCTTTGAGGGCGGACTACTTCCGTTAGGAAGCCAGGGCCACGCACTGCCATTGTTGCAGATTCCATGAGCAGCATCACCCAGTTAATGAAGCGGGGGGTAGGCGGAATTGATTGAGGCAGGCCTAAGGTATTCCCAGTTTACTCTATCATAGGCCTTTTGTTAGTCCAAGAATACAAGTGCCCCAGAGGCTGTGGACTGAAATGCATTAGCCACAGAGTGCACGTTATCCCAAATCGACCTTCTGGGGATAAAACCAAATTGTTTTGGGGAGATGGTGGCAGATGCTACAGTCCCTAATCTGTTAGCCATAATTTTTGTTAAAATTTTAGTGTCTGTGTTTGTTAGGGAAATGGGGCGCCAGATGGCTAAGTCTAGCTTTCCCCTTTGTTGAAGAGTGTGACAGTAAAGGCCTCATGTCCTCCTGGTAGGAGGCGCGTTTCCAATAGGCTTTGGATAAGTGAGGCGAGCAGCAATGGGGATATATATTTGAAATATTTTTGTAGAACTCATATGGAATGCATCTAGCCTGGGGGTTTTTCAGTTTGGCGCACCGTGAATGGCTGTCCATAATTTGTTTGGAGTAATTATATTCATTATTTCCGGGTATCAGAAAATGGTGCAGATGTGGGCTCAGTCAAGAAATTCCACCACTTCAGCCAGCTGAATTGGTTCAGCTCAGTACAATTTGGAGTAATATTTTTGCGTTTTGATTGCCACTTTGGCTGGTGTATCCACAATAGAATTATCCGATCTTCACACCTGTGTGCAGGCCACGCTCTGACATGGTGCAAAAAGTAAATAAAGAAGTGTGCGGTGCACTTGTCACCTTTTGTGATGTGTATGGCCCTGTATTGAACACAAACCTGATGTTTGTGTTGCCTTTCAAGTGCGTTGAGGTGGGCGGCTGCCTCCACCCACTTCCAGCCCCATGCAGGGCTGTATCCTGTAACTGGGATGTTGGACTCCAAGTGCGCTAACTCTGCAAGAGCGCGCGAGATAACTGCCAATGTGGCTCGTGAGCGTCTTGAGGAGAGATGGTGAGAGTGGTGGATGGTGTCATCTTTGAAAGTTGCTCATGTGGAAATGGGGTCCGCGCAAAATGGTGCAACAAACTTTTTTGCCAAAGTTGCCTCTTCCACCCATGTGGAAAATCCTGGCGATGTGAGCTCAGGGGGGGAGCGGATTTTGCACCAATGTGGGGCCTTAGCAGCTGTGAAAGGTAGGTGGTAGGTTAGTAAGACCAGCTGATGGTTTGAGAATTCCATTTTCGTTGTTTTAAAGTGGAAGTTGTGGGGTTGGAATTTTGTCGGTGTTAGAATAAGGTCAATGCGGGTCATGGACCTTAATTGGCTGTTGTGGACGTGGGGACGCATCATGTTTTTGAGCAGCGGGGCATGTCGTGGCAGCGCATCCATTAACCCAAGGGTGGCCTTTAGAACGCGTAGTTCTACATGACCCTGTGGGGCGTGGGGTGAGGAAGGCCACTGGTCTGTTGGTGTGGTTAGCCAACAGTTCATGTCACCAACTAGGAAAGAATCTGGGGGTAGAGGGAGGGATTTGACCAACAAAAAAAAATTCCTAACACTCGTGTGCACCGTTTGGGGCATAGATGTTGACAATTGCATGTACTACATTGGCCCACAAGAAAGTGACAATAAGCACTCGGCCATTTAGGAATGTTTCTGAGGATATAAATTTGAAAAAATTATTTTTTCCAAATTAGCACCCCACAATACTTTGACCAAAAGGATAGGGATGGAAGGAGCATTGTTTTCCAAGTTTCCTTGAAACTCGTGGACAGTGGGACTCTTGGATGGCCAGGATATCCACGAGTAAATTGTGCTGTAAAAAACTCAGTTTCCTAGCCCGGGATGAGGAGGCCTTGAGTCTGATGATATTCAATGTCCCTAAAGTGAAGGTTTCCCAATCTGATTGGTTGATGGATTCCTGAGTTGCTTCCGCCGCGAAGGTTTCCATGTCCTTCTGGCATTGTGAGTGTGGGATAGCAGTGGTGGCCTTGGCTGCTTCCTTGGCCGCGGCCCTATGGGCCTGCTTGGCCTTCTTCCACTCTTGTGGGGAGATAGGCTTTACCAGTAGGTAGCAGCCTTGTGCTCCCCATGGGAAAGCCTCCTTGGTGCTAGCAGTTGGTTTGTAGTGTGCCTCTCTATTGGCCATGGCCGCCAAGGGGTGTTCTTGGAATGTGACGCCCTCCTTGATGGGGCATGCATGCGCCTTATGGGCGAACATGTCACAGCGGGTGCAAATGGTGGCGCGCTGTCCACGGTCACCTGGAATAGGTGGGTGGTATGCCCTGCAATATCAATAAAAGTGGAGTGCAAGATATGGGTTAGGTCCTTTGCAATCTCCTCAGTTGGGGTCAGAACTGCGATAGCTTTGCTGGTGCACAGGTGTGGCATCAGCGTGAAGCGTTGCATTTCAAAAGATTGTATTTCACCGTATATGGCGAGACCATCTTTCAGGTGTTGTTCCAAAATGTCACGTTTTACCGTAGTAGGCAAAAGTTGAACGTGAGGAAAATTTGGTTTGATTTTGTCCATCTGGTGCATTTGGTTTTGATGACCCATTGCCCTTCAAGGAGGTCGACCACTATGCGCACCGCTGCAGCCTCATCTGCTGCCTTTTTCCTTTCAAAAACTAGGTCCAGCCAACCGCGTGACATGGAGTGAGGTGCAATGTACACTGCAGTTGGGAAAATTGTGTGCACATCTTCACAAAATTTTTCCCATAAGGCCATTTTTGGATGTCCAGAAACACATGGACTCCAAATTCCACCGATGAAAGTGGCTGGGAGTGTGGCGTGTTGATGTACTGGTTGCATCATTGCTTGCCATGCGAGTATCTCTGGAGAAATTGTGACCGCCAGTTTTTAAGATTTTTGTCTATTCCGCTGGATTCTCCGGGGCGTTTTCAAACGTTGGAGGCCGCGGGCCTTCCACCTGCTCCTCTTACCTTGCTTGCCCAACTGCTCCCTGGCATGGGCGCAGACTAATCTCCTCTGTGAGATTATCAAACTAGATTAAGTCTTGAATTGAATAGGTTGCAAAAGTGATTGCAACGAGAAAGAAAAGTTTTAATAGTTTGTACATCTTAGTATGCCTGATTTCTTATCTAATTTCTCATTTAATTTTTCAACTAATTCTGCCTTTATTCAAGGATATCAAAAGTTTAAATAGGGGAAGTTTGGTGAACAACTATTAAGTTATCACATTAATAAAAGTTACATGCATTTTAAATAAGCTTAACAGTAAGAAAACCTAACATGTGATAAACTGCTTATGCATATCTGACCACCTAGTATGCATCTATTACCTACTCAATTATGACTCTTCTAGTGTGGCTTCTTAGTAATTTTTCCTAACGCCTTTAAAAAAACCCTAGTAGATTGATCTCTACAAGCTAGCGGTCATACAGGGTAATGAGACAAATCACCCATTTGTAGAAGTCCATATCAACCAGGATAACCTACAAATTACTGCCATAAAAGGTCTTACCAACTCTTCAGTAACTTTAGATACCCAAATCAATTGGTAACCCAGGCCAATCAATCCATTTAAGTAAAATTAATTGTTGATTATTAATCTAACAATAAAATTCAAATATAAACATAATCAACTATTGCGCCTGACAAGTCATTGTTTGGCATCAAGATTGGATCATTTATTTTACTTGACTAATTTCTCATGGGTAAACTTCAATTGTTAACTATTAAATATCTAGATAATCATCAGCTCCAACGTCAGTTATAAGTTACTTGGTTATGATGCCAACCTAAGTAGGATCATGTCAGTTGAGAAAGTAGGTATTTTTCACAGCTGTATAATGTGGGCACGTGAAAATCCTATAACATCTCCTAGATTGACCATATTATCGAAGAAATAATATCTGAACAATCCAGAAAAAATTAATTTTATCACCATTTCTGGTTGCTGTATTTAAGGCATATGACACTTTGTTTTGTGCCAAAAGTCATTTAGCTCTTTTAAAATTGGTCTATGGTTAGCTACAAACAACCACTAGTCATCTCAGCACATATGAAAAGTTGGTAAATTTGTCATAGACTCTCTTCTTTGCTTAGATATAATGCTGACCACCTGTTTATGTAAATCAAAACAAAAGTCTCCACCTTTTGCTATATCAGAACTAATTTTCTTTATTGATTGATGATCCCCCATGTAGGAATCCAGCTATTTAGGTGCACGCTGGTGCTAACGCCACTGGATCCTATAATAATTTTTAAATAAAATAAAATAAACACTGCTATAAAATTGAGTTTTTTATAATTTTATTAAGAGTGTGAGGGTAAGCCAAAAGTAATCCCTTTCTAATATTTGACGATTCATATCTATATGGATTTTGGGGGTCAGATGGAATTTGTGGATAGTTTGGAATAGCTGCAACACGTTCCAAATTAGGAAATATGCGAAACTCTCCTATCATATCGAAGGAGAGGTGAGTTACAGTTTAGGAAATTTAAAATTGGGGTTTTGGGGCAGGATGGACCCATGCGGCAAAGTTTTGATGTAACACAACTAATCACTATTAGAAAGATTATTCTCACCTTGGGGGCCCAGCCATGCCTATAAAAGGGGATGGCCCCTGTGCAGGTATTATGAAGGACTTGGTGATGGTTGGGGGAGTATTTTCCATTGGTTTCCATGAAGTCCATTGTGCAATCAGTGAAATCCAATTGTTAGATTTTACAGATGTTGCCCATGTGGGTTTTGAACTGGTGTTACCCCGGCTGACAGGGTTCCACTAAGAATTGGCCAGGGTCTTTTGGCCAATCTCCCCAAGATTTGTAATATCATTAAAATTACTCATAATAGCATTGGAAAATCGCAAATGGCTGACACTTCCCTTTTTGTCTGAAATTGACCTAAGGAATTCTTATTTTTCAGCTGCAAAGGCAAATGTCCATTATCACCCCCATCAAGAATGTTGGGGGGCGAGTAGGGCCAGATAAACGGCCATGTACACGATTTATAGTGATCCCAGTAGCTAGCAATTTTATAGAGTATTAAATTTGCTCTTTTGTAAGTGATGGTGAAGGGTCCTTCCCAGATTAATCTAAGCTTACTGCTTCTAGGAAAGATGTGGTTATGGTAGTACAATACCATGTCAGATACTTGGAATGTAGGTAGGGGAGTATTGAGCTCATTGGCTGCAGCCCTTCTTTGTCACCGTTTTGGCTAAATTAGACAATGCCTCTTATTGGAGCTGGATGATGCGTTGAGCCAATCATTTCATAACTTTCTTGGGCTCTTCAACTCTAGAGGAGAATAAATCCTTAACTAGGAGAGCATGTATCCCTGGTTCTCACCCATACAAGACTTGGAATTGGGACATTTTTAATAACCAGTGATAACTAATCTAGTAGGCCATGAGGGCACTGGGTTAGTATTGATCCCAGTGAAGGGGATCAGAAGAGGCCATTTTTTGTAGGATGGATACCAGGGTACCATTTTCTCTTTCCACAGTTCTGTTGGTGGAGGATTGTATGGAGCTGAGAAAAGTTGTTGGGTCCCATAGAAGTTTACAGAATTTTCACTATTACTGGATGTAAAGTTCTTCCCATTGTCGCAGAGTAGTACCCAGGACAGCCAAGTCAAGAAGAAATGCTTTGATGTAAAAAGGTGGTATGGCCTTGGCCGTTTGGGCAGGAAGAGCCACGGCTTTCACCCATTTAGTGAAATGATTAATAGCCAAAAGTGTAAATTTGTTCTCACTAGTAGTCTGAGGAAGGAAACCCACTACATCCAAGCTGATGGTATGGAACGGTTGTTTAGGGGTAGTGGGTTAATACTGGTATCAAGTCTTGAAACGGGATTGCTTTTTACATGTAAGTTAAGGTTCCAAGACATCAACAATAGCTTTTATCATACCATCCCATTATTACCGATCTTTAATCCATTCATAGGTTTTCTTGGACCCCCCTATGACCTAGAGTGGAATGAGATTCTAGGATAGCAGGTACACGTTCTGAGGTCCAAAAGTAGGGCAGCCATCTTGTCCCCACCTGCTTATACAACTTTCCGTTCTCTAGTTTGTGTTATGGTAGTGTCAGGCTAACATTTTCTGTACAGGCTCATCCTCATCCTCCCAATTATTGGTGGTCATTAAGAGGTCATGTAACCTCTCCGCCTCACTATTATCCAAGTGAAGGACTGGCATCCAAGTCAACTCATCAACAATCAAGTGACAAGTCCCAGCATGATGTTCTATTTTCATGTCGTAAGGCTAGAGCTTTAGAGCCCAATGTGCTAGCTGGCCAGTAGGGTCCTCCATGTTCTGTAGCCACTTTAGGAAAGCGTGGTCAGTAACCACAGTGAAGGTGGTCCCATATAAAAAGGGGAGGTAGTGCTTTACAGCTAACAAACTGGTAAGGCACTCATTCTCAGTTACACTATAATTGCATTTTGCTTTTGACAGCATCTTACTAAATTAGGAGACTTGATATCTACACCGTTTCATTCAACTGGGCTAAGATGGCCCCAACGGAATAGTCTGAAGTGTTGATAAACAGTATGAAAGGTTTATTGTAGTCTTGGTGTCTTAGGATTAGACGTTATTGTAACAATTGTTTCAATGTCTCGAAAGCAGCCTTCTGTTCAGCACCTCAATAGAAAGGGGTGCTCTTAGTCAATAAGCGAATGAGTGGTTCTCTGAGCTGGGCAAATTTTGGGGATAAATTGATGGTAATACCCCATCATCCCTAGAAATACCTGAATATCCCATAGATTCTTAGGGAGAGGCATTTTTATATCGCTTCAACTTTATCTAGCATGGGTTGGATTCCTTTTTAGGAAATGGAGTGTCTAGGAAATCCAATTTTTTTGGAAAAAGGTACATTTTGAAGGCTTCAACTTAATATTTGACTTACGTAACCTTTGCAACACCTCCTTCAAATGATCAAAATGTTCGTTGAAGATTCGTGAGAACACTGTGATATCATCAAGATATATGATGACACAGGTTAACTTCAGGATCCGCAAAACGTGGTCCATCGCCCACTGAAAAGATGCAGGTGCGTTACACAACCCTTGTGGTAATCAGGTTGGTTGGAAAAGGCACTCACTAAAAATGAGAGCACATTTCTTCTGATCTTCCAGGGAAAGGTCCATTTGCCAATAGCTGCTAGCCAAGTCCATGACATAAAATGAAGTTAGAGCCAGAGAATTGGGCCAGGGCGTCATCAATGTGGGGGATAGGATAACTATCCTTTTTTGTAAGATTATTCAATTTCTGGTAGTCCATAACTATCCGATGACCTCCATTATTCTTTTTAATGAGCAATAGAAGGGTAGACCAAGGGCTTTGTGAAGATACTAACAACCCTGCATCTAGCAATTTCTGGAGCTCCGTCCTCATTTGCTCTTCTTTTTACCTTTGACTTATGATAGGGTTTTGACCAAATAGGGCGAGCATCACCCACATCAATGGAGTGACACCAGCTTTTCATAAGATTATAGTCATGGTTAATTTATAAAATATGTCGCTATATTCGTCTAATAAAGTATCAACTTTTTCAAATTCAACTGGGGTTAACTCATCTAAAATATGAACATTAGGTAGAGTGCACACCAGGTTATCCGTAGGCAAACCCAAATCAGCCATAGAGCCAACGGAGTGGATAAGTTCTATATCTTCTACTGGAAATAGAAAGCCTCAGCCAATCTCCTGGTTTTTTCAAATAATAATGCCTTTCCTAGTGAGGTTTCCCAGTAAAAGGGTAATAGACCTCTGGTAAGCTGGATTTAGTACTCCAGGAAATACCCTAGGATCTAAGGGCTAACGCCCTCAATACTTGTGATATGCAATAAGCGGTGGTGTGGGATCTGGATTGTGATTTTTGTGTCAATCACGCGTTGTTCCCTGGGTTTGATTACTACCTCATCTGCAGCATAGAAAGGGATGTCATCCCTTGCATCCACTGAATCGGGAAACTTATTAATTTGGCGTCCTGAGGTGGAGTAAGATAAAGTCATAGCTGAGAAAGCGTATTCAATCAGGCTTTAGTATTTGTGATTGCTGGGTTCTTTTTTATATAAAGACTAACAGGACTTCATAGTTTAGTAACAATAGGTATCCTTGATTCATGTTTATTATTCCCTCATACTCAATTATAAACTGAGTGCCAATAAGCATATTATACGCGTTATTGTCCAAAGCCACAGCAGGGGCTGATAAAACAAGCTTCCCAATGCGAATGGGAAGGGAATAGTAGGCCCCAATTGCATGGGTATTAATTAGGCCAGCGGTTCCAAATTCTTGTGTGTACTCCAAGTCAGGCTCTAGCTTTATTTTTCTTGATAAGCTTAGTGGAGATCACGTTGACTGAGGACTCTGTATCTAAGTTGGCCAGAATTCAGACTTTTTTATAACCACCTCAAATTTTGTGAGGGTTCCTCCAAAGTTAGGTGCCAAAGCTAAGACCTCCTTAAGCCAAAAGGTGGAGTTTAATTTGCGAGCAGTCTCCAGGATAATTATCCACAATAGTTTTCATGGGCTGGACCCTCTGAAGAGGCCAAATATAACTAGCTAAGAACTAATCACCATCGCTGGCAGTATCAATAATTTTGGGCCATCCTAAAATTTGGATGAGGTACGTTCTCAAATATGGTGGTACAATCAACTCCTCCAGCATTGAGATGATCTGGAACCTCTAGTTCCACGGGTGCTCCTAAAATATAGTATCCAATGTTGTCATAACCTCCCTCAGGTTCCTCCCCAGGGGTATTCTCAACAACAGGCAAAACTGCAATAGAAGTAGGGGAGATGGCTACAGAAGAGTGGATAGCCTTAGGAGATGTATTTTCTAGCTTGGCTGGAAGAGAAGGCACAGAGGCATTAGTTGTAACGGTCAAGGCGTTGCCTGACCATCACATTGCCCTATTCTTCCCTAAGGCAATGATTGAGGCCAAGGGAGAGGGGCTTGATAGCTACGATTTTTGTAAATGGCAATCTGACAAATCAAATGCCTCAAAATCAAAGCAAATTTTAAATAGCGAGGCTGGCAAGGAAGGGAAGCCTAAAAAATGGCGCTCTGGCCAACCAGAGGCCACCAAATCAAATATTCCCAAATGCTGTGATGAGGGAGCAGACCCTCAGACACAAATTTCTGGCCAACCAGTTACAGCTGAGTTCAATATCCTAAAGTATATTGACAAGGATGAAAATCCTTGTAAATGGCGCTCTGGCCAGCCAGATGAAGCCAAATCAAATATTACTAAATGCAGCAATGAGGAAGTGGACTGGACTCAAATTTCTGGCCAATAAGGTACAGTCAAATCCAATGTCCTCAAAGGTATCAACAAGGATGAAAATCCTTGCAAATGGCGCTCTGGCCAACAAGATGCCACCAAATAAAATATTACCAAAAAGGGAAATGTGGATAACCCTTGAGAACAGTGCTCTGGCCAATCAGATGCCGCCAAACCCCAATTGGAAATATCAAGGAATATGGGCGAAGAGAATGGCCTGGGCTTTGAGAACAAATTGAAGCTGAAAAATAAATGTGGAAAAGTTTCTGCAACCCTGAGGGTACCCAATCCTAGTTCTGGAGTGGGCCTCTACAATGGAATTATGAGTCTAGATCCTTGAGTTATGCTAGTTGTCAAGAAGATGCCTGCGGACTCTGCGGAGAAAAAGACCCACTCTTCTCCCCTAAGCTCAGTATAAATCTGAGCGGCAAAACTGTGTAAAGCAGTTTCATCTTTTAGTATATTTAAATAAACTTAATAAATTTGAGAATAAATTTTCAAAATTGGAAATCAGTTTATTGAGGTCTTGAGGGAAACCACACATGGACAACAGCTCAGACTTAAACAAGGCTATTAAGTCTTTATATGCTCTCTCTGGGGGTCAAACCCTCTTGCTGAGCGCCAGCATAGTCCTGACTGTGGCCCAAACTTTCATAGTAAAGTGGTTCCCACATAGTTAGATTAGGGACCTTTCCACAGCCGGATTATCCTGCCTGTGGGCACTTACCTGGGCACTCTTGCCTAACTGCTTTGTGGCAGTGTTCAGAGACCCCATCCGTCACATTAGTGAGCTTGTGCGGCCATATGGATGTTACAGCTTTACAGGGCTTTGATTCATCATAAGAAGTGACAACCTTTTTAAGTTGCACTGAGGGAGCAGGTTTAGCAGAGAGGATAGGCACAGGTGGCCTCACTCCCAATGGTTCAACAGATGAATGCTCCTCAATGGTTAGATCCAAGGTTGTCACTTCAGCTTCATGTGGTATGGTACATACATGGAGTTCAGCCACATCTAACAAAGCCTCCTTGATGGCATGGATATTCATATAAGAATGCTTCACTGAGATGATATATCTGTCTAGAGAGGGTTGAGAAGTTGACCCAGATAACAGGGCAACGATAGCATCGTCAAGAGTAAGAAGGATAAAAGGTGTACACCCTTTTTGCAGAGAGGTAAAAACGTTCAGCAAAGGTTTTAAGCGATTCATCCTCATACAAACTAATGCGCATAAAGGCTTGTTTTTCCCTATGTAGACTCTGCTTTGATCCAAATTCAGCCATAAGAGTCTCCTTCACCTCTGTTCAGGTGTCCCACGGTTCATGTGGAGTACAACCATCTTTTGTGTTAAGCGCTTAAACAAGGAAGAATGTGTCTGATTTTTTTGCTTGTCTGAGGCACCATCCATAGCGGCTTCATAAACGTATAGAAATGTAGCAATGCTCCCTTCACCAGGGGTGAACTTGTCCTTGATTGGGAGTTTGTAAGGGCGCTGTTCAAGCTCCTCAAAGTGGGACAAAGCTTTAGTAAGTTGATTTTCCAAAGCAATGAGGTTGGTGTACAGGGAACCCCTGTAGTGAGCACCATTTTGTAGGAATCCAGCTATTTAGGTGCACGCTGGTGCTAACGCCACTGGATCCCATAATGATTTTTATATGAAAACAAAATAAACGCTACTATAAAATTGGGTTTTTTATAATTTTATTAAGAGCACAAGGGTAAGCTAAAAGTAATCCCTCTCCAATATTTGACAATTCATATTTATACAGATTTTGGGGGTCAGATGGAATTCAAGGATAGTTCAGAATAGCTGCAACACATTCTGAATTAGGAAATATGCGAAACTTTCCTATTAGATTGGAGGAGAGGTGAGTTACAGTTTAGGAAATTTAAAATTGGGGTTTTGGGGCAAAATGGACTCATGCAGCAAGGTTTTGATGTAATGCAAGCAATCACCATTAGAGAAATTATTCTCACCTCAGGGGGCCTCTGTCATGCCTATAAAAGGGGGTGGCCCTGTCAGATTCTGGTAGTTGACTTGAAAATAATCCTTCAACAACCATTAGATTGGGCTTTATATCCTTTCAACGCTTGAGCTAACGCCTATTGCAATTATACAACTCAGGCCAATTATCTCAATGATAATTTGATTGAGTAATTTATCAGGCACTTGGCCATAATATGTGAGCATATTATGGCCAATTCTGATGCATTAAATCTTGGCAATTGGTCCCAATTATTGAAACATAAACCATCAATTGTATACAAAATAATTTGGGGATGACCCAAAGTTACATTTAAAAGTCTCATGGATAATTAAACAAATGAACAACGTTATCAATTTTCCACCTGAGGGCAAAATTTGTATGTCAATACGTGTAATCAGCATGATAGCACTTACATAAACCACCTGAAGGGGGTTAGTTAAGGCTATCGAGGAAGAGGCCTGCTGATGTCTCAATTAGGGGTGCGTCATTTTCTTCAATTGAGGCCAAAATTTCACAGAAGGTGTGTCTCATCAGCAGTATGATGAAACTGATATCCTGAAGATCTTAGGACAACTTTGCATTCTTTTATCACAATTTTTGTACCTGAAATCCTCCTGATTTTGAGAGTATTTTGCCACCAATGAACCTAAGAAAAGGTTTCAGTCATATGCAGAACTGAGGTGACAAAATAGTTGTAATTTTGTGCTGGAATGTGGCCAGGAGATGCCCTAGAGGTATTAATACTGGCACCTGGCCTAATAAACATTATCTAATAAATAGCTTATAATAAAGTCATACTTATTTTATCCTTTTCCTTATTTTTTATCCTGAATCCAACCTAGGAGAAGTGTCGACAAACTGAAAAAACCAAAGCCCCAGTTTGTATATAATCCTGCCTCAGATGAAGTTCCTGATTACAAAGGAAAAATTACGCCTGAAATTGGTCAGAAGAGTCAAGGCGCATTTTAATAGGCCAAGTGAATTAATAGACAGTTCAAATCCCAAAAACTACAGGCACTATCTAGTATTAACTATCAGAACTTCAGCCTGAATAGATGTGCAAGATATTAATTTCCAAGCGAGAGATCCTCAGATTTTAACAGGCCCCCACACAGGTGTTATGAAGGACTTGGTGATGGTTGGGGGAGTACCTTCCGTTGGTTCCCTGAAGTCCATTGTGCAATTGGCAAAATCCAATTGTTAGATTTCACATATGTTGCCTATATGAGTTTTGAACTGGTGTTACCCCAGTTGATGGGGTTCCATCAAGAATTGACCAGGGTCTTTTGGCTGATCTCCTATGATTTTTAATGTCACTAAAATTGCTCAAATAGTATCAGAAAATCACAAATGGCCAACATTTCCCTTTTTTGGCTGAACTTGAACTAAGACATTCTTATTTTCTCAGCTGCAAAAGCAAATGCCCAACACCCCATTTAAGAAGTCCAATAGAAGACTTAGATCCTATTAATAGATGTTCCCTGATGTCATTAATATTTTTTGTATGACCAAAATCTACTACCTGTATCCCTTTACTGGTTATACTATTTATTATATACTTGTAAAAATACCATCCAAACTTACCTATAGTAATGGTCATTTACTGCTCTTATATGATAAGATAAAGTCAAATAATTGCAAATCACTTCTGTCAGCCTTTTTAAAAACTGTCAAATTAAATCATTTTCTAGTCTACAGTATTGTGATGTATGCGTTAGCCTCTGATAGCCAGGCTATTTAAAGCTGTTTAGACCTCTCCTGCTAGTCTAATTATCAACTCTCCTTTGTATAGGTACTATGAATCACAAAGCTGTTATCTTTAAGAAGATATTTGAGCACTCCACACTAATTTGTTGGCCAGGTTGCTAATTATATCCCCTTTATGGCTATTATTAGAGACATGGTCCAACAACCTCCTCATCCCAGAGACTTTATAGGATGGCAAGAGCCCCAGACGTGAATTTACAAATTTTTTGAATTTTAAAAAATGATAATGCTTTTTTATAAAGTTAGTGTTCAAATTCTTTTTATATTAAGCATATTTAACCTTGTGTTTTATGCTATGTATTTCTTATCTCAAATTTAGATCCAAGCTTTTATAAATCTATTTGGCTTTATTAATTATACATCTATCACATATGCTTTTGATTGTTTAGGTGTTTGTCATAAATCTTGAATTATTAAATGACTTTGATGCCAGAATCGCCTTGCAAGTGGCCCTTTGTCCCTATCAAGATTTGCATTGCATGATGCCTTCTGTCTAAATTTTATCCATTTTTTGGATAGCAATCAATTGCTCCAGTGTCATAGTTAGTGGCCCTAATGCCAATTTCTAATTTTGTATAAACAGGTCAATTTTTTTATTTGATTATCAGAATTTTTGTTGCTCTTAGAGTTTAGATTTAACTTGTTTATATAGTAAATGATCCACAAATAAACCATACTGGAAAGTTGACTCGGATTTTCAAATTTCTTTGAGATACTTTCTCATTTTTTATTATAACCTTTTATTTTGTCAAATAACGGTCAATGGTATTTTATAAGGAAATCCATACCCTTATTTAAAAAAAGATCAAACAAGGGTAAGGGTAAAACGAAATTTAGTGTTTTTTTGCCAAAAATTAAAAAACTGGGAACAGATGCCACTAATGAATAGTATCATCAGCACCTCCAGTCAGCAATTGCCATTGCAAGCCATGGTTCTGGCATCATCAGGCTTACTCACCAAAGGAGAACTAGTCTATTGGTTGCTTCATCACTTTTAACAAAAATTGGGGAGAAATCCACATGTGAGGCTAGATAGAACTCCAGAATTAAGTGTGGGAATTTTGAGCTCTTCATGAGTTAAACATTAATGAAACAAAATTTAGACTAGACCTTTGTATTAAAGCAGTTGTGGCTCACTTTTTGGTTGTTATTGATGATTGTACTACTCATATACAGCACTGATACAGAAAAGTTTAGTCTGGATCAGCTGTGCTTTTAGGGTTTTGAAAAAGATGCCTTGTGAAGGTAGGCATATCCAAAAATTATTTTTTACCAGATAGGAGGTACCTCATTGTAGAGAAGTACCATTTGAAAATAGGGCACATGAAATACCAGTGGTCATGTCTGCTTCTAGATTGGCGCACACTAGCAATCTTTGTGAGGTTAATTCATGCCACTGTGATTGCCTAAATCTATAGCCTGGTGAAGGATCCTCTAGGTGATTGAATGCTGGCTAGATGACACTAGTTTTGAATTGAATCCAAAGACAAACTCTATGAGATTGTAGTTAGTATAATTTATTTCCTCCACTCAGTTGCTTAAATTTAGAGTCATGTGGAAATAAAGCATAGGATTTAAGAGTAGTTTCCTATCTTTGATTGGGTTAGAAATATAAAAACCCTATTAACGCCTTATTGGCAAATTTAGTAATAAAATTATTTGCTCCTCCAAAATAGCTGCTAATCTCATAGCTTAATTGACTTGATTTGAAATCCAAGTTGAATATGGTCATCTTTTTGCTCTGTGAGCTTATTTGACCAGCTGCCTACTTGTATTTTCCAGTTGTACTACTGCCATTAGTAGGGACTCTTCCACCAGGTAGGCAGCTTTGGGTAGGTTATCAGTCATACTTGTAAAGAGCATAAGGCTACTTGTTACAGAAGGACTTATATTAGTGCCTATTTGACCCACATACAAGGTCCAAACTGCACATAAGCATCTGCACTAAGCGGAGTATTGACTTGATCCATGTTCCCTTAGCAAGGAATGAAATTTAATTAGTCCCATAACTCTTCAACCTTGAGCTTTAAGAGGGTGTTGAAGGAGATTTGTGCCGTTTTCAATTTGTACCATAGGAAGGTGCAGATGAGCGTCTTCATCTTGCTTTCCAACGTCAGGCTCATTGGTACCATGTGGGAGATGTACTAAAGCTTTATCATAATAAAAAATATATTAATTGTACTTTGCCTTCAATATTCAAGTATGCATACTTACAGTTGGCGTTTGATTTGACATACTGTTTAGCAGCACTTGTTCCAACTCCTTAGATGCCAGGCCTTTTTCTTTAGTAATATCCTCATGTAGTGGATTTTCTGGGTTGGGCGAGGAGTTATTTTATGGTGATGTAAACTTCAATTTTCCATTTTTTACTGTGCAAACTTCTTGATAATTATTTACGCTTTTAACACCCAATTTGGTAGAGATAAGAATGTTTCTTAGCAACTTGATTGCCGTTTTGGATCTAATCCCTACAGTTGTGTCATCAGTGAAGGCCTGCACCTTCATAGGCCATTGGTTGGGATGGATGATTCATAAGAGATTAATTTTAGAAGCCAGAAGGATTTTCATGGAAAAGTTGAAAAGGATTGCCAACATGAGATCACCCTAGTGGAGCCCTTTACAATACTAATAGTTTTTGTAAGCCCTTGATAATGATAACCTTAGCGGCTAGACCCAGTTACAGCGTTGTGATCCAGGATAAAAAACACTAATTATTCTTACCGCTTACATAACCACATTCATGAAAAGCATGATATTCAATAATAGTCCTTCTCCATGCTATAAACTAAGATAGCCATCCTCAGATACTCGCATGTTCTGCAGGAGGTTGTTAATTAAAATGATGCTGTACCAATTTGTATGCTTCTTGAACCCATGTTGGGCCTTGGTAAGGATAAGGTGCCATGGTGTTGCAATCAGCGCTTGGGCGCCAAAGTACAAATGCACAGGTAAATTAACTTTTTAATAGATTAAAGGTAATAGTATGAACACAGTAACCGTAAAAATAATAAAATAAATGATTATTGCTTAAGGTTTTTTAGCAGCTGTAATTAGCTAGGTGAAAAAAAATCCCATCAACATTTCGATTTCCATCATTATTAATTATACTGGAGAATACTTGACAGTATATATTTTTTCTGGAAATTGATAGAAACCATTGGGCCAAAAGTGTGGGAATAAACCTTTAGTGACTGTTTTTATGCTGGATCATGGGCAAGAGATAAAATAAGATAAAAAAGGAATCACATTTATGACACTATAAAGCCTTGTAATTTATTAAGAAATGATCTGAAGAGATATTCTCAGTGGGTAGTAAGATTTTGACCTTAGTAGCTATTCTTGCCATGGCTCAGAGTAAATCAATTGCAGCTTAATCCAAATGATTACTAGCTAATATAAAAACGTGGGCGTGAGGGTAATGCAATCCGCCATAATTAATTTTCACATTGAAATAAGCTTTGAGGCAATCTAACAAAAACTAATTCAACAAATTATCGTCATCAACTAAGGCAAAGAAATCAAATTTTTAGTCTAAAAACTAAAGAATAAAGTATAATAAATATAAAATATAAAATTGAATTGTTGGGTAAACCAAATTACAACGTTATTTCTCCTCTTAACCAAAAAAGGCACAGAATTAGTGAGGGCTATATTTTAGCTAAGAAGATGATGCTGTTAGGCCAGGCATCACATAAACATAAGCAATTATTTGATGCTTTTGTATGTTCACTGGGTAATAGTATGTGTTCTCCAAAAAACCTTGATCTTTCCTTGGTGAGGATAGATGGCACCAGAGGCAACAACAGGATCCTTTTTAAATTGGCGAACTTTCAGGAGGATTTTAGCATAAAAACCTTCAGAATTTTGTGAAGTGATATACGTTACAATGATGGCATGATGTCTTAGTTTAACAGTACACTTTTGTCCAGTAAGGAGTGGAATCCCATTGGATTTCATAATACACTGAGTTAAATGTAAGGTGCTTCAGCCACCTTTACAAATTCATTGAGAAAAAAATCCTCACTTGAATCAATGTTCACAATTCTGGAAAGTTGAGAGGTGAATAGTTTTGGAGGAACACCTAGTGCTAAAAAATAATTTTGGAGGAAAATCAACCTTCTTCAGCATTGACAGCTGCAAGAGCACATTATCACGTGGTTGCTTGGTATAAGGTGCAAACCTGAAAAAAATCTGTAAAATCAGAGGAGCCAACTTGGGTTTATGGGCCATATATCGTAGTCTCATCCTGCATCAGCAAAGCAGCTTTTTTTGGGGTCAATTGAATACTTGGTAATTGCGCACACCAGTTCAAGTTCATCCCCTAAATACTATTGGGTACAATATAATGGAACGTGTTGTCCTTCTATAACTAAAGTATTATTTTCAAAGTTGGCTTTAAGACCATATTTCCTCATAAAAGAGGCACTAATAATTAACTCATAATTATCATGAGGTAAAATGAAGTCTGAAGCAGACAAATCTTTTGACCAAACCCAGCGGCAAGGTGCTATATGTTCCTAGAGAGGTAGTGGTGGTAGGTCCTGAGGTGCATATTATTTACAATGGAAATAATTAGAATAGTATAAGTTTCTTTTTTAAAGCTGAAGAAATCATGTTGACGGGTGAACGCCGTTTACAATTGCCTGCACTGGTGAATTTTACACACTGATATCAGCATTAGTACATTTGACATGATTATCTGCACCAATAAGCATATCAAAGTCAAAAAGCTTTGCCTGAACCAGGTAATCCACCAAAGCAGTGTTTTTCTGTGGCTATAGAGGTATAGAAAACCCATTTGTTATATTTTTATGGGGCGTTTA
Organism: Massospora cicadina; assembly: GCA_022478985.1. Lineage (NCBI taxonomy): Eukaryota > Fungi > Entomophthoromycota > Entomophthoromycetes > Entomophthorales > Entomophthoraceae > Massospora > Massospora cicadina. Next base: position 162,184 of record JAKSZP010011976.1, read on the forward strand.
CTCAATAAGGCAGTATTATGTTTTATTTAAGTAATTAACTGGAACTTTTAAACTTTCAGGCAGATTTGAATACCTCTTTTAACCTCCGCCAGAACTATCACCAAATTTTTGTCTGTCACCATAGTCAATTAATGGATACTTGACTTCTTCTTGAAAGGCTTGGTATTGGCACTGAGAGTAAGGGCGCAGCTCTGAATGTAATTTACCATTTTGCCAATGGTAGTACTGAATTTAAAATGTGAACCATGGTCTTAACAATTATAAATGAGGCTCACAGGCGTGGCAGAAAGCGATCTGAGCGGCATAATTACTCAGAACCTTAGCCCCTTACAGCACTTGAGTTTCATAGTTAAAAAGATCAGGAAATGCTACAACTTCTACACCATTTTAAAGTTAATAGATAGGAAGGCGGTTTTTGTCCTGTTATAAGTTCCTCCTCAACAAACTCATTAATTTATTTTTGGCATTAAGATAAGACATACCAGCTTCAGTTAACTTTGGCAATAATAGCTCCTGACTATAGGGTCCAATAAATTCATTAGTGTGGCAAATTTGGTCTAGTTAGTAGTGTTTGCCATTGTAATCTCAAATAAACATATGAAGGTATAGATATTTCTATGCCTATCTAATCTGGGCATGTTACAAGGTTATCAGGCATGATTTACTATTAGGATCAATATTTGCGTTTGAGGACCAGAACCAACAGGAACTGGTGGCCGCCGTGGCAAAACTAGGTGTAGCAGTTGATAGTGGTAGGGTAGTAAATACTCTGGGAAAGTTATCCTCAACGTTCTATAAAATCCATGGAAGTAGAATCTGAAAATCAAATTAAAGATGTGCTTGTCTTCATTTGCAAGTAAAATTCAAGGTCCTTATGATATTGCTTTACTACACTAGCAAAGTGCTGCCATTATGCTGTAAATTAATTTACAGCCTTCACCTGTTTCTTAATAGACTTATCCAACTTAGAAATTTAATTCTAAATTTCTTTCCCCTTGGATTGAACCAGGCTTTTTAAATCATTCAGCTTTCGCCAAAGGTCAGTGAAAGTAGCTGCCACATCTATTGATAAAGCAAGGCCACTGAAACAGTGTGGAGACTTAGGGGTTTCCTCATCAAATTGGAAGGATAAGCAAGTATGCTCGTGAGATTAGAACTTTATGGATATCCTTGTAATCAGGTTCATCATAGGGGTTATATGGCGGTTCACCTGTACAATTGTCATCAGAGTATAAAATCTTTAGGTGTTTTATAACAGTGGACAGGGTACTAAAAAGGCCTCAGTAGTGAGCACCAAATGTTGCTCTTGGAGCTTAGGCGTCAATGTACAACTGCACAGAGCATTTACTTTCTGATAAACTAAAGGGAACTGTATGAAGACAGTAACCTTAAGATAAGAAAATAAATGATTTGTCATTAAAAGTTTGTTTATTTTAGTGGCTGTAATTAGCTAAGCGAAAAAAACTTTCCTAAACATTGCATCTTCCCTCATTATAAATAAGACTGGAGAATACTGGGCAGTGCATAATAATTCTTGAAATTTAGAAACCATTGGTTCAAAATTGTGGGGAATAATAAAACCTTTTGTTTTTGTTTTTACGCCAGCTTGGGGATAAGAGAAAAATAAAAACAATAAAAAAGCAATCAAATTTATACGCAGTATAGCCTCAAAAATTGGTGAGAGTGATTTAGGAAATATTGGCGGTTGGAAGGTTAAAAATTTGACCCTTGTTAGATATTTTTGTTGAGGTCCAGAGCAAAATTATAGTAGTTTTCTCATATCATTACTAGCTAAATATAAAAATGTGGACGCAAGGGCATGGCAATTTTTAAATTTATCCAGAATATTGACATTACAATCAAGAAATCCATCATAAACTAATTCAACAGATTAATGTCAGCAAAAAAGCCAAAAATCGATTTACTTGTATAAAAGTAAAGTTTTAAGTAAAATAAATATAGATATAAAATTTAATAAGTTGGTTAAACAAATCACAACAAATGGTCATAAGGTGGTTGGTTATATTTACATTAGTAGTTTGTAGTCAGCACTCACTTGGCTATCAGCCACTAATTCTAAAGGTTCAGCTGGATTTCTTCTTACAAAAAAGCATAATCCAGTTATCTTGTCTCCCTGGAATCTTTCTTGTTCACAGGAATCAGTCAAAAATATGGATCTTTTAACATGATGCAGTCACAGCTCACATTCAGAGTTCATTTCACATGTTGTTGGGGCTCAGCGTAATTCCTTTGACCTTTTTTTAAAGATTAATATACTTTAGTGGTAGTGATTATGGCGTTGAGGTTCCGCTTATCTATGGATGAGCATTCTACTAGTGCCAGCTTATCAGATTGATGAGGAAATTTGGTTACTAAGCCACTGAGTTTGCAGTAGTAGTAAATTTCTCTATAGTAGCTCACAATATTGCGCTTTATTATTTCAGGGTTTGAAAAAATATTGGTCGGTTTTTTAACTAGATATATCTTGTCCCATGATTAATTTTATTGATCCCCACCATGCTCTCTTTGGTCATCACCCCTGCTTGGATTTAGTGCCTGTTTGTGGCATTTGTCCAGTGTTTGGATTCCTACTTATTTTGAGATCTCAGTAGTACTTGTGCATCTTCCAATAATCACTACATCAGTCTTTGCTTTCCCACTGAAAGTGTCTCAGGTTGTAAAGGCATCCTTTAGATTTTCACAGCGGTAATTCACTTGTAGGGTTTTAATTGATTGTACTTGATGCTGTCCCATTTAACTTTTCTAATCTTTTCAAGAGCTTGGAAAAATTTGTTAAAATTTTAGTATGCCCATAAACCATCTTAAATAATTATATTATTATCTGCTTTATCCACTAAAGTGATTTAACATAGCAGATGTTGGAATTATCATATGATATGGGAACCATTTATGGTTGT